>WYDI02019179.1:0-10426 GCA_009867235.2 Psittacus erithacus | reverse complement strand
GACCTGCTGGTCACGCTCCTTTTGATGCAGCCCAGGATATGGTTGGCTTTCTGGGCTGCGACCTCACATCGAAGCCAGCTCATGTTCATTTCCTCATCAACCAACACCCCCAAGTCCTTCTCCACAGGGCTGCTCTGAATCTCTTCTCTGCCCAACCTGTAAGCTGTGCCTGGATAGCCCTGACCCAGGTGTAGGACCTTGCACTTGGCATGGTTAAACTTCATCAGGTTGGCATCTGCCTACCTCACAAGCATGTCAGGGTCCCTCTGGATGGCATTCCTTCCCTCCAGCGTATCAACCGAACCACACAGCTTGGTATCCTCAGCAGACTTGTTGAGGGTGCACTCAATCCCACTGTCCATGTCACCAACAAAGATGTTGAACGAGACTGGTTCCAACACCGATCCCTGAGGGACACCACTCGTTACTGGTCTCCAGCTGGACACTGAGCCATTGACCACAACTTTTTGTGTGCAGCCATCCAGCCAGTTCTTTATTCACTGAGTGGTCCACCTATCAAACTGATTTCTGTCCAATTTAGAGACAAGGATGACATGCAGGAAAACCTGTAGCTGTGCTTGGGGTAGCCCCGACCCAGGTGTAGGACCTTGCACTTGGCACGGTTAAACTTCATAAGGCTGGCATCAGTCCACCTCACAAGCGTATCTAGGTCCCTCTGGATGGCAAATTATGATTTAGGATTTGCAGACATAAAAGACATTCAGAAAAGCTATAGTATCAAAGTGAATACTGTTTAGACTAAGTTTCTGCCTCCCCGCTTCTAGCATGTATTTTTGGAGTTAAGAAAAAACATTTTGTCCTGACTTTTTGCTGCCCGCTCCTTTCACCTGTCAAGAGAAAACTCCTCATCCTTTTCTCACTTCTTCATTTTTTCATGGTTATTGAAGAGGTAGCACATTCCAACAAACTTTCTTTTTTCATTTTATTTGTGTTCATCCCTTCTATTCATCTCTACTATTTGTCTTAGATGTCAAGTTCTTTAAAACAGGGATTTTCTCTGGATGCCTTACCAAATTCACCCATACAACACTCAGAAAAGTTTAAGTAAAATCCACAGCAATGAACATGACTTCATAAGCAAGCTGATTCTTACTCAGTTCTTCCAAAGTAAGAGTGGATGGACTTCTGAAGTAAAAACTCTGAATAAGAATGGCAGGTATACTAAAGGGAGTGCTAAAGAAAAAAAAATAAATCAACGGTTATGTGTATGTAGTAAGCACAGATCCTCAAAGAAGGAATCAGTTTTCTCATAATAGCCATATGTCACAATGTCTTGGATTTGTTCATATAAAAAACAAGACTAGGAGTTCAACATGTTGAGAGTGTAAGAGATGAACTTAAATTCAGTTGCTGGTTTAATACCTGCATGTATTAAAAATAGCAGCAGAGATGTTGATTGTTTAAGCTGCTCAGTGAGGCATGCCATGTATCTGAGTCTATAATTTGGCGTCTGGGTTATAGAAACTGTTCTCACTAGAAGATTTGCTTGTAATCCAAGGATAAATGGCATAAGGAGTGTCTTTTCCTAGAAATGAAGGGTGGCCAAGGAAACAAGCTTTGAAATCCTTAATCTCTTCCCTTTTTTTTACAATAACTTTGAGTCCACTGAAGTATTCATATACCTGATGAATGCTGAACAGGAACATTGTGACAGAAAGTGCACTGCTTGGTAATCCAAGTGCTTAGAGGTAGATCACATCTCCTGAGATTCTGAATTTTAGCTGTGTGGAGGTGGGATGTAACAAAACAATGTCCGTGTCGTTTGTGCACTAGTGTATAATTAGCCAAGCTTTTCTTTTTATTTTTGGTCTTTTACATGTGATAGGTAATGTTCTGTACATAAAAATGAGACAAAGTGCTTTCTACAGTTCTTTCAGAGTATTTCCATTTATAGAGATGTCAGAAAGCTTTTTTGTTATAATTTTGAGGAACATGAATATCTGAGCCTCTGAACTGATTAACATCTCATGCATGCAAATCTAACACAAAAGAATCTATTTACAGCTTGACTTCACAGCAGATTGCTACCATATTAGCAAGCACCTTTAAGTAGTTTGAAAAAAGTGATGATTTGTTATTTTCTTTGGGCTGTGTATCTCTGATTTGTATATGACTGCTTTTTTCTCTTCTCTTTAATAATGTCCTCATCATCACCACCACCACCACCACCAAAAAAGCATAAAGTCTTTAATAGTTTCTCCTCATCTTTTTGATGGATAATATACACAAAAATCATTTAAAATGTGGCTTGGAAACCAATTACTTCAGTCTATCTGTGTTTGTCTTTAAGTTTTTACAGATGGCTGGAAGACAACCCATGGAATCTTAATTCAAATTAGAATTTCAATGTGAATATGACTGAGTATGAATAGTGTGTGTAACCAAATACATCAAAATAAATTACTAAAGAAAACTGTTTTTAAAAGATTTTTAAAACAAATTCCTATTTAGCTGTCTCTGCTGTACATTCATTATCAATTTAATACTGGATCAATTCTATTTCTGCTGTATAGGTAAAAATGTACGTGCATTAATTAGCTTACAGACAAAATAAAAGGAAAGCTGAATGAGCACTGAGACTATTTTACAATCTCATCCCTAGGAGTGGTTATATTGGGTCAAGGATATTGTGAAGGAAAGAGCAAGCAAGGATAAACAAGAAAGCTTGCTCATTGCTCCTGTGTTACGCCTGTTCTAAATTTGTCTGTTTTCAGGGAATTCAATCCTAGCATGTTCAAAAGCAGAGCTGAATGAACAAAAGCATGTCTGGAAAAAGGGAACCAGTTTCTTAGATGATGTAAGTTATCATGGCTGCACTGACATCTATTAAGCTGCTGGCTGCAATATACAGGGTTCTAGGAAACACACACAACTGTATATTTTACGTATGTATATCTTTGTGCTAAGATATTTATATTAATGGAGAGGAAGAGAAAGAGGGAATCAGATAAATGTTTGCATTTGTAATGGGCATGGAGAGGAAACCTACTGAAAAGTAACACAAATACGTTTTTATAGTTAAATATAGCCTTAGAAGTGGGAAAATAAAGACAGTAAATGTTTCACAATAAAGTTGTCATGTAGAAGAAATTTCACAATGAAAAAGAAGGAAGATTAGTTTTAATTCTCCACTCTCAACTTTTATGAGCTGCTTCCAAGCTGTCCAAAACAATATGAAGTGAGGAATTCTTTGGTGCAGGAGCACCTAAGCTAAAACCAATGCCTCTCTTGAAAAGTCTGCTTACTCTTACTGATATGAAAATGATACTACAAAGAAAAAGAAAAAAATGGAAGAAAAATATGTATCACAAAATACATGTCATCATCATCCTTCAGATGATCATCATCCTTCAGATTGATGATGGATGTGTATTTCCTTGTGTATCACCATTATGCCACTAACACAGTTGTGGTTTGGTGGTTGGTGTTGAGAATGCCCAAATGACAAAATAGCATTTTGCAATGCTGTAGTGTTATGGTGCTATGAGCATAACATGATGTATTACTAAAATAAATTAATACAGCACAAATGGTGTAATATTTAAGGTTTAGGACTGATTCCTAGTGTAACTAAATGGAATACAGTGACAGTGCATGGTTGGATATTTAACTTACTGTCTTATTAGTCTGCCACACCATATAGGAGCCTTAGTCTGGAGGTGGATTCAGTTGCATTAAATGTTATACAAGCACTGTAAAGGCCACATCTGAAGTACTGTATCAAGTTTTGGGCTCCCCAGTACAAGACAGGCATGAATATTGAGTCCAGGGAAAGACCACTAAGATAATGAGGGGGACTGAGTGTCTCTACTGTAAAGAAAAGCTGAGAGCTAGAACTTGTCAGCTTGGAGAAAAGAAGGATTAAGGGGATCATACAAACGTGACTAATACCTGAGGGTGCAAAGACGAGGGAGCCAGGCTCTTTTCAGTGGTCCCAGTGACAGAAAAAAGGGGCAATAGGCACAAACTGAAACAGGAAGTTCCTCCTAAACATGAGGAAACACTGTTTCACTGTGAGGGTGACCAAGCACTGACACAGGTTGCTCGGGAGGGGCTGGAGATATTCCAAGGCTGTCTGGACATGGTCCTGAGCAACCATCTCTAGGTATTGCTGCTTGAGCAGGGATGTTGGATTAAATGACCTCCAGATCTCCCTTCCAACCTCAGCCATTCTATGACTCTTGGCAGCTAACTGGTGAATTTTTGAAGGTTCAGAGCTTGCTTTACAGCGCTGGATTCTTGCCACAGCATAAAATGCAAGGGCTGTGTTACGTATCCATCTGAATTTATCTATTAGAGGACTTTTTAAAACTGAAGGCAAATAAATGATTGTCTACTGCTAATGTGAGAATTAAGTCTTATAACACTTTATGCACAGTGGAAATTCTACTTGTGCAAATAGAAGTGTAAAGGATATAGCTGTGCTAACTAACATGTTAATTCCTTTTATGGTAGAAGAAATGAAACAGGTGAAAATGAAAGCTAAAATTAGAGACTTCACTTGAATGAAAAACATTGCAAGACTGGGAGGGAGCCAGTGTTTCCAAGAAGGATGTGAAATAGCCAGAACTGAAAATGAAGCTAACCTGTGCTTGGATTTGAACCTTACCATTCCCCTTTATTTAAGAGGTCTATTTCCAGTAGATAATGCCATTGAGACCATTCTGTGGTAATAAGAAAATATAAAAACATTGTGTCCTGGGAAATGGTCATATGTGTGAGATTTTACTCCCTCCACTCCTCCCATACGTCTACACTTCAAGTACCTTAAATTACAAAGTATGAAGAGTAGGATGGAAAGAGCAATCAGAGGGAGCTAAGCTTGTGTGAGAGGCTGACATCACAGCTCTTTCAGGTATCTCTTGAAGAGACTGAATATGGAAGGGAAGAGCAGGTGTTCATTTGAAATAAGGTCACCAACGAAAAGAACACCAGACAGTTTTACTAAAATTGGGTCTGACTCATTTTGGAACAGTATGAAACTTTTTTTTTTTCCCCCCTCAAAAGGACCAGTTCTCAAAAGGATTTTTCTCCAGCGAGCTGGTTGGTCAATCTGCTTTTAGAACATCATATGAAGGGACAAGGAGTTGAGAAGTGTTGTCATTAAACCATTAAAATTTTCATTATAAAATCTTTGCACTTTCTCTCGTCATGAGAGTAGTGAAGGTTTGCTAGCATAACAGAATGATGCTCAAATATTTTGTCTTTTCAGTTCTATTATATTCTGTTCTGCCACACTTCAATAATCTATTGTATGCCTACACAGCACTATAAATGTATCAGAATATAGTTTGCGATTTATCATTGTCAAAACATAATGTGGCTGTGATTAGTACAATAAATGTTGAAAGCACTGAAACCCAGTAAATATTACCAAATCTTTAACACAATTCCAAATTAAGACATTCTAGTTGTTTACAAAATGCAACTGTGTGTTTATTGTCATACGCAAGAACGATGCTAAGCAATTTCTAACATGAACAGACCTTAATGATCTGAGATTTACCAAAGAAGGATGTATTAGGCTGCCTTTTAAAAGATAATTTCTTTGTGCCCATCTGAAAATTATAGCTATTAATCAGTCAGACATTTTGAGTAACCTAAACATTGAATTTAGTCAGGGAACTGAGAAAATAGGCTAAAGCATGGGAGGTAGAAGAATTTGGACACCTTGTGGTACAGAGAAAATTGATTAAGAGTGTTTGGAATTATGAATAAGCAAACAGTTTCCTGTGTGGTCCTACTTTGGAATTCTTGTCACTCATATCTCCTGATTTAGTTTGCTGGCCTCTCATTCTTAATCCTCGTTGTCAGTAAAGTCCTTCAGGATGCTCAGATTACGGTGTTAGGGCTTTTTTGTTTATTCTAGCCAAGTTAAGCTCAAATAGCTGTTTCTTATGTTGACCTGGGCCTTTATTTACCTCTTGTGCTTATAGTTTTTATTTTTTAGCTTTGTCTTCTGTTTCAGAAAATTGACTAATGCTTATTTAGCAGAGCAAAAGTTAATGGGGCATTTCAAAGCAATGTAGATAGCCTTTTTTTTTTTTTTTTAATTTGGGCAGTATCAGATGACATGTTAAGCAGCTCTTTAAAAATCTTGGTGTCACCTTTACTGACATTACTTCTAGCTACTCTTGTTTTATTACTTGTTTCAAAATGGAAAAAGACCTCCTTTGAAGAACTTAAGAATTGGAACAGCAGGGATGGAAGGGAATCCATGTCTCTGCATTATTTTGCAAATCCTAATTATACAAAAGAAAATGCTAACTCCTTTGACGTCTTGAAATGCTTTACATTAAGACCATTTTTACATATCAATTTTACAATGATTTACATTCAACCCTCAATTTTGCTTTTTTTTAAAGCATGTAAATTAGCTACTAATACAGTTATGCTATATCTATGAATATTTTCAGTTTTGTTGCTGCATGTTCAGTTACTGATAAATTATAAAGGAGATCATCCCAAGTATGATGTCTTTTACTTCTGATTAGAAAATGAAGCTATATGGTGCCACTCAGATGAGATTAATATCTATATATTGTACTAGGGAATTTTCTTGCTAGCATGTTGATGAAATCTGTTGAGTTTAAAAGTAAGTAATTCATAGTTTCAATGAGATTTCTGATTATACACATATTGAAGATTAAGTTTCCTTATAAAAATACTAGACACTATTCTTATTAAAGATGAAATACCATTTCTAGCTATTAAAATACCTCAAATGTTTCATCTTAATTTAAAATTCTTAAACTATTACTACCTTAACTGATAATTGGTAATTCCATTACCTGTGTGAACCAACAAATGGCAAACCAGCATTTCATGACTTTTACTATACAAAAATGCAAAAAGTGGGATAATATAACATTTGACTCTATTTACATTTGTCTTTGAGAAGCTTGACTCAGAAGATGAAACTGGATTTGTCAAAAATCTTTTGTGTCTCATGGAATTCACTTACAGCATAAAAGAATTTAGCTTGAACCATGAGTAAAATCCTAATCCATTGCAATAAATTGTGAGGGTGCTTTGGCTTTAGAGGTGACCATAAATTTATCCTGGTTGCCTACAGAAAAAATTCCTGAGAACCATGAATGTAAATGCTCCTAATTCATTTGCATTGTGGTAACAACTTAATCAGAACTAATTTGTAGTTCATATAATTTTCTTCACGTACATATTTTGTACTTTGACATTTCCCTTAAATCTCTTTGGTTTTAGGAGTAGACCTATGTGGCTTGAGATATTTTCCTAATGATGCCTAGTTTTGTTATGAAGCTACTCTAAAATTTCAAGCATGATTTAGCATCTTTAATTCTTCTATTTGTCTTTGCTATTATATTTCAGTCAGTTGGGTCCTCAGCCTGGATTCTCTGTCAAGTCTATGGACTCTGGTTTCTATGGGGAGGTATGGACTGTTTAGTTAGAAAAAGCATTCAGCTGCATGCCAAAAGCTGCAGTTATTACTTAGAATTAACAATGTTGGAAATGCAGTGGTTGGGGTTTTTTCAGTACTTATTTTGGTTCTGTTTGAAGGCACAGGGCCAAAATCGGAAACAATATGAAAAGCTATAGTTCTATTGATGTCAGTATATTCAGTCCTCTAACTCTGAGGCTAGATTGGCCAACTGCCTATGCATTTTAACTTTCAGAGGATCTGATTCCAGAGCAATGGACACAGAAAGCATTTGCCGGTCAGTCTTTCAATTACTTGAGAGTCAGTATGGTATATTCTTCTATAGCTGTAATTAGGGTTCTCAAGGGATAGTCAAGACACAGAGCTTTCCTTTCAGACAATGCTTGTTGCCTCAGGGAGGAACAATAAACATGCAGATATTCTTAGACAGCCACTGCCACTCACAATAGCTGTTCCTAGATGTATAGGATCATAATGCTGAGGAATTGTGTGGTTCGTTGTTAACGATTTTTTTATATAGATGCCAGCATCCTCAAATTGCAAACTAGTCCAAAGACTGTATTCATTTATTAAACTAGTATCAATAGCTCATTGAAATGGTAAAGAGAGTCTCATAATAGGTTCACAAATATGCACACATTGCAAAATTAATTTCAAAGGTAGCCTTATCTGCCTGGCATTTCTCTTTAAACAAACAGTTTTAGATTGGGAGGTCTAGACTGAAGGTAAGACATGGATTCTGCTGAAGATTCGCTTCTCCTGGGTCAGAACTTGCCCACACACTGGGCAAGCCACAAAAGCAAAGCCACCAAAAAACTGATGACCCTATGGTGCCTTTCTACATTCTCCCCGAGGATCAGCATGATTGACTAGGAGCAAATGGTGGAACATCTTAGCACAAAATGTGGTGGGATCTGTCCTCATCAAATACAGCTGACAGCAGAAACAAAAGACTCAGATATTAATAGAATCACTTTGCTGTAGGATGCTCGCATGCAAGCAAGGTGGGCCTGGATGCTTGGTCTTGGGTGCCAGTCCATCAGCTCGCTGGCTCCTGCAGATAAGAACTTGGTGCCAGAACGAGCTGCCCTCTCCATCTTCCTCTGCATGTGACAGTGTGACCTGGCTGCAGGAATCAGAGATAGAAATGGAAATGGTCTGTCATTCCCTGTCATAGGCAACTGCTGTTCAGAAAGGAGAAAAGAGGTTTCTAAAGTGGAGGCAAAAGTGCATTCCTATTATAATGTCATTTATTTAAATATCAGGATCACAGACAGGGTATTTTGTTCATTTTCTTGCTTTTGAAAAATTAAAGGAATATGCCTGAGAGTTTCACCTCAATGACTGCAGTACAGAAAGCAAGGAAAAAGAGGTCATCTGTTGATTGTCAGTTTTCTCATTACATTATACATCAGAAAATGAAGCTTTCTGTGATCTACAATTTGTGTTGTTTATTGCTTTCATCCAGTTTTGGAAAATCCATTTTCTAAAAATTAGTGTTAAACCCCAAGAATCCTTGATTCTGTCAGAATGTAAGCAAATTGGCAGAATTCATAATGAAATTTTTATGACTCCTGGTTCTGAAGGTACCTTGAGTACTGCTGCTGAGGCATTTTTTCAGGAAGTATAATGGTTATTAGTGCAATAGATTCTTTATCCAGTACATTTTGTTTAAGGTCTTTGTTCTTTTAATGAAGATAAGAATCTGAGAGACTGATTATTTGCATAGTCTTGGGTGGAAATTACTAAATGGAAGACAATTTTCAGAGTTGTGTTTGCACAGGTTTGGACTCCTGTCACAGAAATCTCACAAAGGCAGTGATCTTAGTAACTTGAACTCCTTAAAAATACTTGAATGACTATTTTCAGGTTTGCCCTAAGATTTTAGTGTGATCTACCAAGCCTCTGTGTGACTTGAGTGAAGGAAGAGTGAAAGGTCTCTTGCATCTTTTCTTCAAAGGAGTACATCTTCCTCTTCATGTGACTTTATGTGTATGTCTTTGTGTTCAGGACAGAAACAGTTTGAGGATGAATGCAAAAGAAAGAGGGATTGTCTGGAAGACCCATGTGGTCTACATTTATAAAAATGATGACAAAAATGAGGACAGATGTGGAAAAGGGCCCAGGTATTTTTAAGGATGTGTAATTGCTCTTCTCATTCCTTCTGTAGATACCTATGAACGAATAAATGGAGGATTATGTTTTGAATATTCAGTACTGCAATTCTTCCAGTGAAAACATGTATCTGTGAGTTGTCCACTGTTCTTCTGCAGAGGCAGAGGAAGGGAAGAACAAGTTAAAAGTCTGCTGTGAAAAATAATGAGCATAATACAGTTCTTCTCCAAATCTAGGTACGTAGTGCTGCATTGAACATCCTTGTTTGAAAGATGAGCTTTGGAACAAGAGAAGTTATTGTGATCCACAGCTGAAAGGCAAGGGAGATCAAATTAGGGGCTCCTGAAAGAAATATAAGTATCACTTATCAAAATTTATCTGCATTGTTTAAGCCCAGAAGATAAAATTAATACAGCCCTGCCTATTGGAAAAATAGTGGATGGATTTAAGCTCAGTTATTCTTATTTTCTGACATATTTTTAACCTCTGAGGACAGTTTTTTAGTTAATAAGAGCTTTGCTACCCAAGACCTCTTTTCCACATCATGTAAGTCACTGGAGGGTGGAAGTATGTGCTGTAGGAAAGAAACCAGGCTTATTATACTCGTTTAAAAATTGTTCGGAGTATCTAGATGAATATCTCATGCTATTTAAAGTGAGGAAGGAGACTCACAGTAGGGGTTTTTTTATTGTTGAACTGCTAAACAGTAAAATAAATAAATTCTGTATTTGTCTCTCAATTTTACTGTCAGACAGCACTCATCTGCCCCTGATAGAACAGAATCAGAATCATAAGTTAGGGTTGGAAAGGACCTTAAGATCATCTAGTTCCAACCTCCCTGCCATGGGCAGGGACACCTCACACTAAACC
>WYDI02019176.1:6180-18003 GCA_009867235.2 Psittacus erithacus | reverse complement strand
CTGAGAAAGTTGGGGCTATTCAGCCTGGAGAAGAGAAGGCTGCGTGGAGACCTCATAGCAGCCTTCCAGTATCTGAAAGGGGCTTATAAGGATGCTGGGGAGGGACTCTTCATTAGGGGCTGTAGTGACAGGACATGGGGTAATGGGTTAGAATTTAACCAGGGGAAGTTTAGATGGGATAAAAGGAAGAAGTTCTTTACTGTAAGGGTGGTGAGGCACTGGATGGAATGGGTTGCCCAGGGAAGCTGTGAATGCTCCACCCGTGGTGGCGTTCAAGGCCAGGTTGGACAGAGCCTTGGGTGACATGGCTTAGTGGGAGGTGTCCCTTCCCATGGCAGGGGGTTGGAACTAGATGATCTTAAGGTCCTTTCCAACCCTAACTATTCTATGATTCTATGATTTTATGACTCGGTGATCTGTTTAGATCCTTTTCAGCTTTTCAATTCAATGAAGGAAGAAAATGTAGACAAAGGTAAGGGGATTGTGTAGTAATTAAAAATAATGGAAAACTGGAACTGATTCAGGGAGGTACAATATGTAGCGATGAATGATTAAAGGTATCTTGTTTTCAGACTGTTTGAGTGACTTAATACTTTGTAATCAGTCTTTTTGAAGAAGGCTTTGCAGACAGCTGGCAAAGCCCGGAAAGCCCATCCTCTGTGTTGGGGAATATTAATGTTTCCACCATCTTAAAACAATTTTTTAGCTATCAATGGGGTACATTAGAGTTGTCTGGTTTTGTTTGTTTTTCTGGTAGGGTGGAACAGATATTTAGCCATCCAAAGGTTGAATAGAAATCTCTTTGTTTTCTTGCCTTCCCTTTTCATGTGCTAAATATACCCACCCTTTTTATACATGCAGTAACTTTAATAGCAGTTTATTGAAAGAAGTTTTGCTTCAAAACTTGATCAACAGGGAGAGTCGTTCATTCAAAAGCACTAGACACTGAAAAGAGGTGCTTGGGCTTCATGGCCATATTTAGTTTGTACAATATTTACAGTGTTTCTATGGGGAAATTGTTTGCATGCATAAAGCAGACCACACCGTGCTTACTTTCGCATGTGCTAAAAGCCAAACTCCCCCTGCAAGGTACATAATAGCAATCACGCTATTCAATGAAGTTTCTTTAACAATGTTCAGACATCATTTCCCTACTGTGGATTTGCTTACTCTGAACATGGGGTAGTACTGCCTTTTGTCGTGAAACCCTGTTCTGTGGGAATTTTTCACCTCATTTTCTTGTTATAAATTAGAGAAAACTATTACTTTTGCTGAAATAAAGTGTTAATGTCACATTCTGGAAGTCCCTTTATTGCTGGAGTGCCAGACTATGTCTGTCTGGGTATGGATACAGTCAGGGTGGTGCAGAGCTCTGTCTGCCTTGTGGAGCCAGTGGGAGTTACTGATTTCGGAGGCACAGAACATTTCCCTGAGCTGCACAGGATGCAGAAGGAGCATCATTTATTTTTTAGCATGGTACAGTGTGCCCTGATGGCACGTCTGGCACCTCTGTGTCCTGCTAACAGGTAGGGTACTCAACAAGATGATCACACACTACAATGTGTCCTATAACATGCACATTTTAAACAAGCACACTAAAGTGAGTAAGAGCACTAAAGCAAACAAGCACACTAATGCAAATCAGGTATATAGTGTATATATACAGACAGTAAATAAGCACAATAAAGATATATATATATATGTATAGCACAGAGGAAAATTAGCAATGCATCAAATCATTACTTCATAGAGAGAATAGTTATTATGGAGAAACGCATCACCAGTTACCAGTGAATCATCATCCAAGCCTACACTTGAAGCTGTTAAGCCCCATTGCAGCCAATGCCAGGAGTCTCAGGTAATTGGGAAAATTCCTGTGCAGTGCATCCACTCATGGGTGAGGCTTTGGATTTGGCTATGAGAGGATATTGCTTTTGTACCCTTAGAAAAACAACTGGCTTTATGCCGGATCTGTAATTGTTTCCTCATGGGGCCCTGCACTTTCTTATGATCTCCCTGATGCCTGTGCTGAGAGTGTTGGCCAGGCACCCTGGTGCAGTCAAATATGAAGGTCAAAGGACAGCTGCACCCTCATGTTTTCCTGCCTTTTTCTGACAATTACAAGGAACATAAGCATATATACTCTACCAAATACACTGTGACAGAAACCATACTTTGTTATGTCTCAGGCATGAGTGGGAATCAACTCTCAGCTAGGTTCCCATCCATTACACTGCTAGCTAAGGGAGAGGAGGGTCAGCAGAGCAAGACACTGACTTTCCCTCTCTACCCTCCCCAGTTTTTGCTTCAAAACAGGGAGCACTGCATAGATTTTGAGGTGAAGAAACTTTATTGTCTCTATACCCAGTGCCACTCCACTTTGTCTTGCATTACGAGTTGTAACTTGAGTTTGGTTCTCTTTGCCCAGAGAACTATCATGTGCGGCATACTGTTCCAGGAGAATTTAATTTCTCATGCCCAGCATCGACAGAAGCCCTGATGCTATGTCATTCTATGGCCCCTTCATGAGAAAGGCTTGAGTATTCTAGCTATGTTTTGTGGTTTTACATCTCAGTGAATATATAACATAAGCTTACTTTTATTGCTACAGAATTATATTTTTATACTGAAAAACAAGTTATTTCTGGGGTTTCTTTGATTTCTGCTAAATGACTTGACTTGTTCACATTAGTATTTAGCTACTGGCCATGTAATACCCTGAATAGATTCCATACAGTAATTGAAATACACAAAACAGACTGAAATTTCTGAAGTGGCTTGCTGAAATGTTTAAGGTAGGGCATTGGAGCTATCTGAGAAAACTTTAAGTATGTGTTTGCATTTCTCTTTGTAGACTGTTAAATTTTTAATGACATATTTATAGCTTTAAGTGTGTAATGTCTTATATACAGGAGAAATAGGTAATTTTGCTTAGATGACTCATGCACTAAACCTAACTTCACTGAATTTTTTCTCCTGGCTGTTTCCTAGGAAATGCAACTGTCTTGTTAAAAAAGAACCTCTGATACTAAAATTGTTGTCTTATTGATATCTGCAATACAATTCACACTTTGTTACTTCTTTCATCATTGTTGCCAGAAGCCCATGGAAAATATTAAGAAACAGTAGCACATATACTTTACATTGACCTCTTAAAGGAAAAAAAAAAATCAGTTTAATGCTGGAAAAAACAGCGTGCAAAAAAGTATATCTACTGAGTTATTTATGACTGCCCTGTAAATATTAGACCAGATTGTGATTCCATTTAAACAGCTATATAGAGAAAATATGTATACACTATTTTTCAAGTAAAGGAGGCAAATTTCCTTGACCCTACTGTATCCTATCTTTGGGCTTCATATTGATTTTCCCATAGAACTACTTCACATGAGAAACTAAGGAAACTGAAATGGATAAAGCCTGGGGGCAGACTGAGAGTAATTGTGTAAGAACCCTTTTTTAAAGAGAATTTCTGAAAACAGCAGTCATGGCAGTGTGGCTGTGTATGAGCCATGATATTCACAGCCTGCAGTAGGAGACACTGGTGATACGTCTGATAGAACCAGTTTTGCTGGGAAATATCTAAGCCATCTGGTTTTGATGACATGCTATTTAAGGGACTGTCAGAATCTGGAATATTTTATGGGAGCACGTAGCATTTGGGAATGGCCCTGTTGGGCCCAGGCCAATAAAGGAGAAGCATTTCTGAGGGCATTTGCTTCCAGCTGGACCACTCTATTTAGTTCATTCATGTCAATGGAGTAATATGCATCACATTTGAGAAAGACTGGAAACTTTGAAGCCACTAATATTATACAAAATTTCACTGTCAGTAAGAATCATTCAGAGAAAAGATGCTTTGTCAGAATATTAATTGGACATAAAGTTGTCTGACATGCTGAAACTGAAAACTCTTGGACTCTGTTTCTGTAGCCTGGGTACATGTTGCAGTAGGTCAAAAGTGAAGTCTGAATCCTATATTCCTGTCACTTATTATTCTCAATATTAATGCTTTGTGTTAATTTCTATATTCTTCAATTTGGTAAACTGATTATCATGTGTTAGAATATATTACGGGCAATAAAATCTTCAGCAGTTTTTCTGTTACATGACGCTAGTCCCTATCTTTTTTTTAATTATTTGATAGATTCCATAATAACATCTTATATTCTAAAAGCCCTCTGTTTTCTAGTCCTAAACATATGCCCTTGTATGCATAGTTTTTGGAGACGCTGTCCAAAACCATTGCACAAAGGATGTATTACTTAGTAGACCAAAGGTCAAAATTATCACGATTCAATATGCCATAGGTCACTACATTTCAAAGTGTATGCATATTTCCCAAGTGATGTCTAGTTCTGAAATATATTTTAGGACCTGACAACACTTCAGCTAGTTTGGGAAAACATGAAGACTTCAGAAATTCTTTGAATAATGAGTCATGGGGTTTAGGCAGTATGTGTTTATTTTACTATGTCCTTGGTGGGAAAGTCAATTTGCAGTTTTTCTATCATTGTTTAGCATTATTTTTACATTTAGTATGGTCCACAAGGAGCTCTTTCACAACAATTGTGGGCTATATTTTTTATTTATATTGCAGTTCTTAATGATATTTTGATAGATCCATATTGGTTCAGAATTTTTTGTTATTCACTATGTTTTTTCTTCTTTCAAAGGAATAAATACAGATGTGTGGCTGGTCTGATGTGATATATGTTAGAAATCGACAGTCCCTTCCCTTCTCTTTCTTTGGCAACACAGAATATCATGAGGTGGGGTTTTATTGTTGTTGAGTTTGTTTTTTTGTTTTCAGTATGGACTACTAGTCATTAATTTCATGCTTTGGGGCCTGAGAGTGAAAGATTTCTAGATCAGTTTTGGACTAGAGTTTTCAGAAAGATTAGGACTTGTGTTATTTAAATTACTCATAACTGATGCTTTTTGTTTGTTTGTTTGTGTTCTTTGTTTTGTTTGGGTTTATTTTTTGAGGGTTTTTTGGGTGTCTTTTTTTAGGTGGTTTGTTTTTGTTTTGTTTTTTTTTTGGCTAAGGACTGTGTTTTTTCAAAACTGAAAACTCTCTTTTTCAAGGTGCACCAAAAAGGTATTCCATCTTTCAGTCAGTGTATAATAGCCTTGTGTATCCTGAAGGATTAACATGCGATACGTTAAAAAAATTAGTGAGCAATTAATCTAAGGATATTTCCTGGAAAATATGCTTATGAAAATGTCTCTAAACCCATCTAGTTTATACTTTTAAAAATATTATCAATACGATGCCATAGCATTTATGTCTGTACAAAATTAGCATGTTCTCTATTTCAGCACATAGTAATTAACTGATGCAACAACTGCTATTTTCAATTAAAAATTGATTGCACAGTTAAGAATATTATTAGTTTTCATGACGTCTGGGAGATGTATTGAGTCAAGATTGTCAAAGACTGGTGATCCAGTACTTCCTCTGCCTCTTGGGGCTGACAATGAATTTTCAGTTTTCCAACAAACATGCAAAAGCACAATCCTGCGTGTCTGTGACTTTCAATGTCAGCATTACCAGTTCCACAAGGGAGTTTAATTCACAGACTGGGGAAGCATTGCTGCTTTACTCTAGTGCATATGCAAGAGAATGGTTTAAATAGCTTCTGATCTTTAGCTAGGAGGAATCTGAGCGGTAAGAGCACCCAGCACAGCAGTGCCTCTCTCTAAGGAGTCTAGTTTTGGGGGTTTCTGATCAGTATTGCATGGACACACCTGGCCTGCTTCAGGTTCTCGGTAGTCCAAGGAGAGCTAGCTGAAGGGATCCGCATCTCAGTTTCAGCTTTCATCGTTAGCTCAGAGGTAGCTTGGGTCTTTACATGCTTGGTGCGGGTTTCCATTATTCACTAAGATCTCAAATGTCACTGATTTACAGTGGACCTGCCTTCCAGACTCTTCTAAGAAGACACTATTTTACAAGATTTTTTTGAGTTTTGCATTTCAAAGACCATGGTCTGTGGCTCAACTGTGGCAAGAGTAAAAAACACATTGGAGTACCAGACATGATAAAAATCATACACAGTTTCTAAGTGTGTTCATTATACTATTTCTTAATGTTGAAATATTAGATATGACTACTACAGAATTTTATTTAAATACTAATCAATACTTTAGCTATTTCCTATGCCTTTGCAGATTAGTCTTTCCAGCAGGTGCTAAACATATACCAGGGAAAATTCTCATTATTATTGCCCAGAAGCGTTTTTGTACATCTTATTGTGTATAATAATTGTGTACATATAATTATTCAGAAAAAATTACTTTTTCAACTTCCTTTGCATTGTGACTGGTTTAGGCTTTTTTAAAGAATCATTTAGTTGTCCAACAGTTACATTATGCAGATATTAGAATTCTGTTTTGACATAAAAGATATTGAGATGATATTATGTGCTTCTTTTTAAATCTAAAAAAAGTAATGCTGAAGCACTGTAAAGTAATGAACATTGTAGCATAGCTTTCCAGTGAGTATTCTATGCCACTCAGGGATATTAATGCTTTTGTTGTCACAAAAATTAAGACTAATTAACTAATTCAGTGGTATTCTCCTGCAACATGAAGAATCCAAATAAATTGGTATAGAAAATCTAATTAACATTAAATATGCAATATTTTCTTTATTGTAACAAATGGTATTAAACACATGAATTTTATCCTTTGCCACACATAAGATTATGTCCTTGAGTTTCACAGGTTAGTCACATTTTTCTTCTGCTGGTGCACATTAAGAATGCCTATATTCTTTTGACAATCCAAACCAGATTTTATATCAAACTTATATTAGTCATGGCATTTTCATGATCAGAGGTTGTGTAAGATTTAATACCACATTTGTAGTGTGTAAAGCTGTTTGCAGTATTAAAAGTTTAGTAGGTGACATTTATACAAATCTATATGTTCATAAATACAAGTATATACACATAGGTTTTGTGTCTTTGTATACACAAATACAGGTGCATTTGCATAGATGCATATGCATATTTATTAATAAAAATATACATAAACAACTGTGTATATTATATAAAATAACATTCTTATTACACGTTGTTTACCTGTCTGTAAGAGAAAAAAAGTGTGCAAGAGCTGTTAAAGATGCAGAAAGATTTTTTTGAAACTACTTTGAGGAAAGCTTGATAATTTTCATTATAGCAGTTTCATCAGTCAGTGTCTTCACGCAGCAGTGTGAAAGTTCTTCCTGTCCATCATACTCAAGCCTGATGTTCTTTAATCTTGTCACACTTTGATAATGTAGGTTGACAAGACACTGTATAATGAAGATTTCACAAAAAGACCTGAAAGAGCAAAAAAATGCACCTAGACTGTGTCTGTTGGTCACAGTGCCAAATATTCCGTGCTCTTCTACAGTGAGATGAGCCGAACTTATAGCATGCTCCAGAAATATTGCTGTGGATAAGGCTTCTAGCTGTGTCAGACATGATCAAGAGAGAGATAAGAGAACATCCTCTTTTTATCGTTAAGGGACAGATAAAGGATAATGAAAGAGTGAAGGAAAGTGAAGCATTTATATCTGAAAAAGTTATGACGCTCAGCAAAGCTCTAGTCTCAAAGTAGAGTTGTGTGTTGGTCCATTTGTCATTGGAATTTTACCCCTTCTATCTGATAAAGGACTTTTAAGGGAAGATAGTAATAAAATGTCCCCTACAGAGAAAAAAAAAAGGATGAAAAGCTCTGATGGAAAGAAACATGGCAGGACAAACCAGAATGTGAACAAAACAAACAGAACTAGGTGTTTCTCAGAGTAATTTAAGGTACTCTTTTCTTCAGCTCTGATATGGGCTGCGGTGAGACAGGAGCAGATTAAGCCAAATGTCTTCACCAAAGGTTATTGAGAAAATTAGATAAAAGACTAGTAACAGAAATAATTATTGCTGAAGATAGTTTTATAATATACCTAGTGTGTTCTGACAGCACAGGGGAGTTCATGACTGACCCCATCAACTTCTTGGAGGGGGTGGATCAAAAAAACAGTCAATGCAAATGTCAGAGGTCATGAAGGAGCTTCCTGTTAATACGGATATACTGTTCATGCTGTAGAAAGAAAAGATAATTCCTCATTCACTGCCGTTAACTCAAAGGAGTACTTTTTTTGTGAGTAGACAATTTGTAGGGAGAAAATTATTTTGTTAGATGTACAACTTTGTGATAATCAGAACCACAAAGTAATTTGCCATCTGGGTAAAATGTATCAGACCTCATGAGAAACTTGAATAGCAGACTAAATTAGCTGAAATCTCTTGCTTTGGGAGTGTGCAGCAATAAAGCTGAATATTAAATAATGAAATTAGTCACTGGGATCCTGAAATGTTTCCACTACAATGAGGGGGAAACGTAGATTTAAAAAAATTTAGGAGGACTTCACTTCTCTAAAATATTTTTATTTTCTGAAGTGGGAAGGAACATGTATATTGTCACCTGCATGTGTATGAACTTCAGATCATGCTGGATGACCTACCTTTATTAATTTTTAACAATGCCCTTATAATAGTAATTTGTGAAATTATTACTGGTAATTTAATAATGATCACTAAATATAATTTTTATAATTCAGTAATAATTTAGTAATTTTGAATAATTTCATGGTATTCATGGTAAATTCATTTGTCACTACAAAAGTGGCCTATTCTTTTGAAAATATTCAAACTCCTGCTTTGAATTTTTTCTGACAGATGATAGCAATGTTATGTGTGTTAAAGGCTCCTAGAAAAGATTGAAATTAGTCTAAAAAATTATTTCGTTTATACACCCCACCTGGGTCGGGGTCAATCCCAGGCACAGCTACAGGCTGGGCAGAGAAATGATTCAGAGCAGCCCTGTGGAGAAGGAGTTGGGGGTGTTGGTTGAGGAGAAACTGAACATGAACCAGCTTCAGTGTGCACTCGCAGCCCAGAAAGCCAACCATGTCTGTGGCTGCATCAAAAGAAGCATGACCAGCAGGTTGAAGGAAGTGATCGGCTCCTCTGCTCTGCTCTTGTAAGACTGGGAGTACTGTGTGCAGTTCTGGTGTCCTCAACATAAAAAGGACATGGAGCTGTGGAAGCAAGTCCAGAGGAGGGCCACAAGGATGATAAAGGGGCTGGTGCACCTCCCATGTGAAGATAGAGTGAGTAAATCGGAGCTGTTCAGCCTGAAGAAGAAAAGGCTGTGTGAAAACCTCGTTAGCAGCCTCCCATTATCTGAAGGGGGCATACAAGGTTGCTGGAGAGGGACTCTTCATCAGGGGCTGTAGCAATGGGTTTAAACTTCCACAGAGGAAGTTCAAGTTAGATATAAGGAAGTTCTTTACTGTGAGGGTGGTGAGGCATTGGAATGGGTTCCCCAAAGTGGTAAATGCTCCATCCCTGGTAGTGTTCAAGGTCAGGTTTCACAGAGCCATGGGCAACGTGGTCTAGTGTGAAGCATCCCTGCTTATCGCAGGGGTGTTGGAACTAGGTGGTCTTAAGGTCCTTTCCAACCCTAACCATTCTGTGATTCTCAAGAGATAAACTATGGATGTATTGCTTTCACAGGTATAGTTATTTAATTATACAACCTATTTTTTTTTCTCTACACACACCTTTTTATTTTATTTTTTTTTTTAATCTCTATTATCTACTTATCCATGTGTAGGATGAGTACAAACAAGTTTAAATCAATGCAATTAGTAGATAGCTTTTGTTTTTGTTTGATACATTTATCAAGCAGGTCAATATGAAATGATCTCTTTTATAGACAGAGATAACAGAAAATTAGGTGTATTGTTGAGGAGAAAAGAAATTAAACAGTGCTGCTGCTACTTGCACCTACTTGCTCCAATCCATCATAAGAAAATGATAGGTAAAATAAAGGTTTCTTCAGCTTGTCACCCTCCCACCCTTGCTCCCCCCAGCATAATCAAGGAAGAAATAGATACTTTCACCTGAAATGTAAAAGACATAAGAATAGATATATTTTATATTACCCATGTTTGGAAACAGGAGATATGTGGGAGTTCAAATAGATCTATATTTCAGCTGAAATATTCAGGAGTAAAAAGTACTTTGCATGTTTTATGCTACATAGGAAGCTACAATGTTCTAGTCGGGTTGTCCAAAATTGCCCAAAGGTCTTTAATCAACATGTAGCACTAGATACAATTCTTTGAATATGAAAAAGAGAACATAATACAGAATGAAGAATAGGTCTGTAGTGTTCATTACATTAATTTAGAAAAGTAGGCCTCTTGAGGGTTCAGTACAAGAGGCTTATCACGAAATATACTTTTATCTGTTACTTTTACAATAACCTATGTATAACAAAGTAAATTCATGCGAAAAACAAAGTTGTTTGCATTTTTTCTTTTAATTATTCCCAGTTTGGTTTTTTATAATGTACAGTGTCATTAGCTAGAAACAGCGCATGTTAAAAAGGAAAAAAATCTGATGGATGCTTTTTTGGATGTTTGGTTTTTTGGTTTTTTTTTTTTTTTTTCTGATTCAAACAGATTACTCATAGATCTTTTTCACAGCCACATGCAACAAAGCTCTATGGGAAAAACAGGGCTGTGTAGAAGCTCTACAGGTGGAAAATTTCTCATTAGCCAGCAATTTAACAAGATGTTATTGTCTAGATCAGCAGTTCTTCTACAACATCACTGGATATTTCACACTGCCTTTTTTTGCCTGACTGATGTAGTTGTGTTTGGTGATGCTTGTTTTGAGGTCAATATGCACATATGAATACCTCCTACCATGTTAAAGGTGCATTTGATTCTGAAGCTCTGTTTTTAACATGGATTAGACAGAGCATAATATTTTGGTTTCAGAAAGACACTCATCCTTTCAGAAAACCTAGGATGCAAGACAGATGAGTGGACAGTAGAACTCTTATTCTGCATATTGGGGTCTTTCTTTCCATACTGAATTCAAGTGTAGACCCTTTATTCTCAGCAGTCTGTTAAGAAACACAAAGAGGGCTCACTGGTCACAGCCTCTAATGGGGAGAAGTGAAGACCAAGAACCATCTGGAGGCAGTCCATGGAAGAGTGGAATGAGACACATGAAATGCCAGGCATTTAGGTATTGGAACTGGGTGTAAAATTGTTCTGGCATCTTGACACTTTCACAGTGAAGCAGAAGAATCACTAAGTATGTTATTTAGGGCAACACATGTTGTCAATTTACCTGTGTTAAGATGGATTATTTTCTTGACTGTTGAAAACTATTTCTTCACTTTTGAGACCACTCAGCACATTTATATTTTATTGAAAGATGAAAGTGACATAACGTTTAATTACTTTAATAATTGTAGATAATTTGAAGAAGAAATAAGTGGAGAATCGTACCAGCTAGAAATTGCTTCATATTTTTTTAATAAAATAGTATTTTGACTATTATATTATGTCATGTTATACAACCCTGTTATGATGGCCTTTTACAATATACATGATTCCAACCTGGAATAATACAAAACAAATAACACTAAGCAACATATCTAAGTGTTCTGGTGAACAAAGTTTGAAAATAACATTTTTAGCCTGAGCCTGAAAATAAACTTTGAACCAAAATAAATTTTTCCAATCTATACTCTGTTCTCTGTCTCTGCAGAGAAGGAGTGTGGCCAATATTTATGCATTTATGAATATTAAGTTGCTTGAAGGATTGAGAAAACTAGAGGATAAACAAACCCACATAAGAGATCAACAAACCTGGTAAAAATGTCAGTAAGAAAGGGCACTGTTGTCATGGGTTCAGCAGTAGCAGTCATTTTTTTCTCCTTCTTAGTGGCTGGTGCAGCGCTGTGTTTCTAACTTTC
>WYDI02019174.1:0-13778 GCA_009867235.2 Psittacus erithacus | reverse complement strand
AAAAGTGAGCGAGGAGGGGAGGGGGGGGGCGGGGGGGGGGGGCGAGGGGAATTTGAAAGGCTTGTGTAACAGTAGGAAATATGTTCCCAAAAGACAATAGCTTTAAGTTGTCGATCCTAAATAAAGTCAGTGTTAAAAGAAAATATTTGAACATAATAAGAACAGCAGAATGGAATGAAGAAGAGCTGAATTTCTGGGAATGAATCATCACCCTCATATGTCAGCAGGATCTTGGAGGTCTAGAAGGCACAGGGAGAGCCAGGTAGATCCGCATTTCAAAAGCTCAGCTGTGTGCCCATAGCTGTCAAACACGCTCCTGTCAAAGGTGATATGACAGACAGTCGAAACAGTGGCATAAAATTTTACAAACTATTGGGCATGCCTTTCCCCATCTACAAACAAGGGACAGAGCCTAAAAATTTCATTCAAGTCATTTGCATTCCACTGCAATACAATCTTAGAACAGCCAAGGACACGCTTTTCAAAATCCAAGAACTATGCAACTACAAGCAAGCTACCACAAAGTGTGTCCAACTGCAAATATCCCAAGTAAGGTGCTCTGAGGACAAATGCCCATGCGTAGACCCTTACCCTGCAGCATATGGAAGGTGGCTCATTTTTCTACTAAAATTACTTCCAACTCACAAAAGCCTTAAGAAAGGAAAGATGCTTGTTTACTTACATCCTAACAAGACTTACTAGCAAAGATTAAAAATAGCTGGAACTCTGAAATTTCAATTGAATTTAGGTCCCTAAGACTCCATCTCCTTTTAAAACCCAAGCATGGGACTGCAGCATCCTAGGTAAAATGCAGTAGCTCGTCTTGAAACTGCCATAACAGACAACAGGTCACTGAACACAGAAGCAGCACTATCAGACCCCAGCCTGCTACTCATATCACTCCTAACCCTAACCCCTCTATTTTTGATAAAACACCTAACCAAACCTAAGTTTAAAACTCTGATTCAGCATGGGATCATATCATTCCAACACTATAAAGTAGAAATCCATAGCGTTAATCTAATAAGAGGCAAACTCATGGTGGGGGTATTTTTTGGCAAATCTTTTCTGTTGACAACTTGTATAACATTAACATTTCAAGGACTTTAAAGAATAACGGGGACACTGCATGCCTCAATCCCAGTTAAGAAATGCCAGAGGAAAGAGCAATGCTGGCCTTTACATCCGTACCTTCTGTGGAAGGCACAGTCTCCTCAGGGGTACCATCTCTCCTTGCAAAAAAAAAAAAAAAAAAAAAAAAAGAGTTCATTAACTTCCCACCCTCAATGATCTGGATTCAGAAAGCTTCCCTGAACCACAGATGGCCCATTCCCTGCCCACTGAACTTCAGCACAAAACCCACAAGAATCACTTCTAGTTTGTTGGGTTTTTTTTCTTGGTTTTGAGGATTTTTTTTTTGGTTTTGTTTAGCTTTAAGCGGGGGTGGGTGGGTTTGGTTGCTTGGTTTTTTTTTAATTAACCTACAAGTAGTTCAATATTTTACAATTGTTCACAAATCAACACTATTTAAAGGGGAAATATGTGAAATATACACCAATTTATACAGACTGTAGGCACATTTCCTGAAGCCATTTCAAAACAAGGAACACAATGAACGATTTGGGGAGGGGAAATAAAGGAAGAAAGGGTGAGGGAGGGGCAGAAGCCCTTTTAGAGAATTTGGGGGCTGATGACAACTCCTCCTCCATAATGCTATTAGCATAACAGTACAAGGATTTGTACAGTAAATAAGACAAAATTTTATGATAGAAAGAGGCCAGAGGACTTCTTTTTTTGCTTACTTAGGAGTGGAAGGAATATACACTTAATAATGCACTTACACATTTACAGATAATCAATACCACTGCATGCTGACAATAACCTTTCTCTGGGGGGATTTTTGCATCATATAGTGCATACACCATGACTGGATGCACAAATCAGCAGTGCCTGAAAGAGCAAAACTTACTGGAATGAGTGCAACAGGAAAAAAAAAAAAATAAATTAAAACCCCCAAAATATCAGTTATCAAAAAACTGGTCTGCTCAGATGCTACCAATGCTTTAAAAACAAACGTAGTGTGGAATTAAAAAGAATTTATTTCAATAAAGATTCTTCCATGCAAAATGTAAGAGACACACACAGCCTGTACTCAGACTATACGTAGTATAAGAAATGAATGTTGTGAATTTTATTACATAAGCTAGCCCAACTCTGTATCATTCACATGTATAATTTATTATTGTCTTTAATGTTTATTCTTATTAGTACTAAACCAAAAATTGGCATTTCCACAAATGCACCTCATCCATAACCATAAACAAATAAAGCAAGCTACTGCGCACATTTTTCCATACTATTATACCTTATTCAAATTTCAAGAAAGACAATTTCAGCCCTCAAACACTAATTTTGCGTACAACTACTTGAAGAATCCCAGAAACTCCACAGCACGCACCATCCGGATGGTGTTTACTACAGTTTTGTCCTCCTTGCTGCACTTGGGTATTAAATGCACTTTTCTCCTTCCCCAAAACACGTATGTTAAAAATGTCAATACGGAAGTTCTTTTACGTCATCCAACAGTAGGTACTTCTGTTGATACGCCAGTACTTGCACCCTCACAAAAGAACTATTAGCGACTTAAAGATTCTACTGGCTTTAACTGAACTTCAGAAAAATAATAAGAAGTACGCTTGGCCATGCTATGGTATTCTGCTACAGCACTTTCCTACTCCTTGTTTCTGCAAAAACTGACTCAGAATGAGAAGCACAAGCTCACTTCTCAAGAGTTGCTATTCCACATGTATAAGCCACTAAAAACCAAAGATAACATCCCGTGATCATATGCACAAGGTCAAGAACCTATCTCGGACCGTAACAGCATCACCATGCATTTTATGACAGGACTTAAATAATCTCAAGAAAAATCTGTCCCAGTCTATCACAAAATGTTTTCATCACATACAGAGAGATTATCAGACACTGCAGATCAGTTCAGATGATCAAAATTTAAAAGCGCCTGTACTACTGATTAATTGCCCTATAGGTCAAAGCCAAGACTTCAGAATAGGTTTGAAATTCTGAAAAAGGTTGCCACTTACACTGTGTACACCTGTGCGCAACAGATTAAGAAACATTTTGAAACAATGTAAAAGGGAAAACTCACTTAAATTTTTATGTTCCTTACTATTATTGTAACCCTTCATGAAGAATACCAAAACTCCTGATCAGTTTTACAGCAACTCTCATAAAGCCCTTTTACCTACCACTACCAGGGAAAAAACACTAACTCCTGTTTAATAATGCACTACTGTATAACACAAGAATGAGGGGGCGGAGAGACCTGCACCAAGCCACCTTTTCCCTTTGAATAAGATAAACAGTGTTTTAGGTTTTTTGGTTTAATTCTAGGCTTTAAACCTACTAACGTTTTAGTTGTGAACATTAACTTTTTACTACTGTATAAACTATATGAGTTAATAGCTAAGACGCTCTAAGATGCTAGATTCTCAATATGTTTGAGAATATAAAGCAATCAGGAGTCACAAAGCCAACCCTGTGAAATATTAAGTTAACCAAAAGATCTTGCTGCACTGAGTGGGCTTACATTACTTTAATCAAAACTGAAAAAGCCTGCAGTAAACCATCTCCAATTCTAACCTCATCCCGCCCTCCATGACTCTCTATCCACTCACTGGCATAGCATGCATGCTGTATTGGCTATAGGCCAAAGCAGAAATAAAAGCATTGCTTACATAATCTGAACACATAAAAACTTAATCACAGTTCAGCACATTTTCTATCATTTATCTGCTATAAGATGCTCACAAAAGACATCAAATTTAGATCAACCTCTTGAACTGGTAGATCTACACATTTTAGGTTGAAGCATAAATTTAACAAACCTCATCTCAACTTGCAACAGTTCCTCAAAATTCAGAACGAAACACAGAAGCAATCAGCATCCCCTGAGGAAAAAAAAAAAAATATGCCTTCTGCCTACACAAAGCCTGAAACAAGTAGCTGTTAGATCTGAGGAGAATGCTGCAGTGGCAATGAAAACATGAGTCTTAATACTTTCTGATGGAACAGTTGAAGCCATTTACTTCTAAGTTTACAGAACTTTGTTTGAGGAAGAAGCAACATGAACTAATAAATGGGTTTGAAAGAAACAAAAGGCTGTCTGCCTTTTTGCACAAGACCAAATGAAATGAGAATTTTCTCTGGTACAGGTATTTCAAACAAAATGAATCAGTGAATTTTTTATACATATATAGAAACACACACATACACACACATACTTGAAAGACTTAGTCTATTGCAAGTACATATGTAGGATCTCTCTAAATACTTTCCAGAATTCATAATGTAACCATGCAGTACTGATCCACTGGGACAGTTCTGAAGGCTGGCAAAACAGTACTTTGTAGCATTGCTCTGGAGAAGATAGCTCTGCAGGAAATGAAAATTATTAAAAGCACTCAACAAAACCCTGACTATAAAGATCAAATCCAGTAACCTACATCAGGTCATGCTGGTTTTCAGACAGATCTGTCCAAACTATTTTATGGTGACAACTGACACATTGTACTGAGAGAAGGATATGTTCTTGCAAAAACATTCACTCAACACAGCTTAACATTACTCCCATGATTTTTGAAAACGAATTCCCAAAATGCTTTCCAAATTCCCCCTGTTTACTTCTGTAACAAGTGCATTTTTTACTTTGTAAAACTTTTCCCTCAAAAACACATTTAAGGCTACTGTTTTCCACTAGCAATACAGTCACAGCAACTCAGCTCAAACACACTTATAGGAAACATAATTTATACATGCTATATCTCTAGTACAGACATCACATCTTTCCAAAAGTTTTATGTGCAAATTTAACATTCTTTGGCACCATTTCTCACATATCAACTGAATCATCCACAAACTAGGTTTGCTGCAAGCTTGTTTGAGAGCTTTTAAAGTATTCTTTCAGCCAGCAGTAATGTGTTCACTGAGGGTTAAACAAAGAAAGCCAATCTGAGACCCTGAGAATATTATATAGTAAACCACAGAAGGTAAGAAAACAACCCTCAACACTTCTCAAAATAGGCGCACTTAATTCATGTTTTGTAGAAGTACCAAGCCTGCAATGTACACCTCTGCATTCAGCAAGAATACTACTGCACTTCTCCAAATCATTAAAAAAAAAAAACCCAACCCTAAAAACATACAAACTATATCCAGCTTACATCATTGACAATTATTTGACATTTAAGAAACCAGTTTTCTAGAGGAAGGGGTCCCTGCCCATGACAGAGGGCGTGAAACTAGATGACCTTTAAGGTCCCTTCCAACCCAATCATTCTATTTTGTTACTTTTAGTGTCCAACCTCAACATAATTCTAATTGTTGCAATGTGTATGAATTCGGAACAAGAAAGTTTATTTAAAGACTGCTTAAGAAACAAAAGAAACTACACTTGTGCAAAAGCATTCTTAGTCTATTCCATCTCTTGCTTTAACTCTGTTTCGAACACTATCTGGATAGGCCTTATACAAATACAGAACAGCTATATATGATGAAGCTGTTAAAAGTACCATAAACAGTTATTGACAGTAGCACAATCAAAGTCTTCTACGGTGGTACATACAGTTATTTAACTTCACAAGCTTAATCTCATCAGTTGTTTTACTGAACATACAGTACTTTCATTAAAAATATTTCCATTATTCTTTCCAGATTTTTTTTAAAAAGGCCCAAGTCTGAAGTCTCAAGAAAGAATGCATCCTCAACTGGATTATTTCTGATGCAAAGTTTATCACTGTCTAGGTCAAGACCACTAAGAGAAGACAAGAAACTTCTTTTTACTAAGTTTTTAAATAAGAAAAATAAACACATTTTTTCTATTGTGAACAGAAAAGTTGGTTAAATGTATAGAAAACTATTTTCCTTAAGCACTTTTGATTACAACCTGCTTCAAAACAGTAAGCCATGTACTCAAAGTCATTGCCCTTGAGGTAAGAAAAAGCACAGAGCACATACCAGGGGCTAGCAAACAGTAATGGACACTTGGGGTGACAGATAATCTGCCACCAACCACAAGAAATAATAAAGACAGAATCTAGAACAGAACTAATTCCAGAACATTATAACCTCTATGTGCAACACTGGTGGTTTTCAAATGTTTTGCTCAATTTCTACTTAGTTTCTAGTAAGGCAGAAAAGGAAAACTTTGGTGCAGTAATATATTGCAAATGACTATTTCCCCTTTTCTCTAGCTACTGTTAAATACATCAATACCAGAAATATAAAAAAAATTGTGAAAAAAAATTAAAGAACCTACACAGAGGTAGTTGCCTCCTGTCCAATTTGGCTACTTCTAGTTTAATGCAATAGTAAATAGCCACCTCCATGAAAGAAGCTAACTAATTTACAACAGACAGACCTGCTGAAGAAAGATGATCAATAAGACAACAAATTGAAGCAGCCCATGAAGTCACCTCCGGAAGCATTTTTAATTGAGAACTGAAGTACAGAACCACCAAATTTGAAATAAAAGAGTGAAGATCAGTAGCTGAAGTACAAATAGTACACTTTCTAAATATAGGCTTTATCCCCCACACAAACGTAACCTCACTGACAGGAATAATCCCACTGCAGTCAGTGGCACTATTCACAGGACCAAAGTTACACATCTCCTTAGGCCTCCACAAAATTCATATTAATTTTTTTGCATAAACTGCAGCTATTCCCTTCTGCAATTATGAAAGAGAAAACCCTCCAAATCTCTCAACCAAGTACATGCTTCTTTTCTGCAAACACTGTATCAACAGACTCGTCAATGAAATGTCTTAAAACAGAAAATCCATTGAAGGGGACACCTGTAAAAATGCTGTCAACAGATGTCGACATTTAAGATCTGTAGGTATTGATGCCTACTGACTTATTAAATTACTTTAGGAAGAAGATGACTTTTTAAAAACTTCTAACCTAGACATTCCTGAGCAACTGAAAAGACAGACAATGCTAGCAAAAACAGTGTCAGAAGGAAAAAGCCTTGATGACCACATTTAACCTTATGCAAGAGCAATTCTCTATACAAGCATTCTTCACCCCCCAAACTAACTGCAGATGCTCATTTACAATACTGGTGAAAAAAAGTAAAACACAAACTGAAGTTCATCCCATTGCTAAGTCTGCCTTTGTTGGCTGACCCATACTGACACACTCACAGCTGGAATAAATGAATCAGTTTATCAAGTAAAAATATGGCCATATTCTTAGTACAGCTTCTAATAAGATATACATAGTGTTTTTGTTGTGGTTTATTTTTTACAGGTTTTCCTACTACTTGTGTGCTAGCCCTACCCATGTTGCAGTTAAGTCTTTTTCTTTATTCCTATAATCAAACACTTCTTTGAAAAGGGTGTTTACAGAAGTAAATATCATTCAAACATCAAAAACCTTTCATCAGCTGAAATTCATAATTTCATAGCCCATTTTTTTTTTTAACTTTTACCATTACACATAACTGTCAATGATTAAAAGTAGACGAAAGTGTAAGAGGGAAACTGTATAAATCAGGTTGCTACGACTAAGCTAGCTGCTGAGAATATAAGGAATTCCCTAATTTCATCAGCAAAAGTTTTGATGAAACAAATACATTGATATATTCCTCGCAGAAGATAAACAAGTATGTCCAGTTTCTCTATAAAGGCAAGCCACATTAGTTCTACACTACTGCCTACTGGGATCAGATGTAGCATCAGAAAGTTAACACTAAACCTTAAAAGCCAGTGACTCAACCATGTATCTTCTTTTTAACATATACAGAGACAAACACACATATACACACTTCCTAGCCATCCTCCGGCAACTGAAACTTTTCTATTTCTCTCGTTTCTCAATACCATTAATAGCACCGTAGCTGTTAATGCTGTTGTAAGCTTTAATTGAACAAACTGTCAAAACACAGCAAGCTTTATGGCAGCTTAAATTAATCATCTAGCTCATTCCCCTCTGTAACTCAAAGGGATGGCATGCTCATGGCTCTACTGAACATGCATGAAAGTTACCTACACCTAGATGTTTACAGTAACATCTTCTGAATAGCTAGCATTGTGACACCTAAGTCGCATAATCATACGACTTAGAGCCTCTTTTACAGAGCAGGGAGTGCGATAAATTCACCAAGAGGAAACTCTCCAGAAGACGTAAATAAATACAACCCCCCACCCCCACCTTCCGGGGCTAACTAATTCTGTTGATGTAGGCGTATAACCTTCGACTCCTTTGAGGCCTTTTCCCTGAAAACAAAGAAGCGATTCCCCCTTCCCCCTCCCTCCCCAACGCCATACGTGGATTTTCGTAATTGATTTGTTTGACTGATGAGGAAGACGATAATCGCGGGGACCAGTTCCTCCACCTCCCACTCGCCGTGCGGCAGGCACCACTGCTCCCCAGGATGCAGCTCCCACACGTCCCCCCGAACCCCCCGCAGGTCGCACGGGGGTGCCCGAGGCCGCCGGCAGGCTGACAGCTCACCCGGCACTGCTCGCACCCGCGCCCCTTCCCAGGTCGCCTCTGCTCGGGGCCGGCCCAGCCCGGCCGTTCCGCGGCCCCGGGCACACGGTGCGGCTGACAGGGCGGCGAGGCCGCGGGGCCTGCGGGCAGGCGGAGGCCGGGGCCTGGCGCGGCCGCTCAGCCCGGCCTAGGCCGGTACTCACAGGGAAGGCTCGGATCCGCATCTTGGTGTCCTTCCGGCTGCCCGTCCCCTTGCTCAGGTTCGACATCTTCGGGCCCGGCGGCTGCGGCGCCTCCCGTCCGGAGGGGCGCCGGGAGACGCGCGGCGGGGCGGCAGACCCCGGGAGCGGGGCCGGACGCCGGGCGGGGGAGGCCGCTGGCGACCTTCACTCAGGGCTGCGGCCCCCGGTGCTATGCGGAGAGCGGCCGGCCGAGTCGAAGCGGAGGGAGCGGCGGGGGAGGCGGCGGCGCAGGCCCCTCGCTCCGGCGGCGGCGCTTCCTTCACCCTCCTCCTCCGCCGCGATGGCGGACAAACATCGCTCAGTGCGCAGGGCCAAGCGCCCCCCCTTCCTCTACCTTCCTTCCCACCGCCCAGCCAGCAGCCAGCGACACAGATCCGGCCGCGGGGGCGGCGGCGGCGGGAGGGCCGCGGGGCGGAGCGCCGCCTGCGGGGAGGGGGCTGGGGGGGGAGCAGAGGGGAGGCCGGCGCCTCGCCTCTCTCGCGAGGCTTCGGCCGCTCTCGCGAGACGGCCGGTTGTGCTTCTCCTGTGGGCGGGGCCAGGCAGCTCCGAGCTGTCACAGTCGCGGCGAGCCAGGGGAGGTGTGCGGGAGGTGGGAGCTGTTTGATTAGTGGAGAGAGATGAGGTGGGGCGGGCGGGTGCGGCAGGGCCGGTCTGGGCCGAGAGGTCCCGGTACGGTGCCAGACGCGGGGCGGGGCGGGGTGGGCTGGACTGGACTTCTTGTGCGTTATTTTGGGCGGCGCTTTCTGCTCCGTCAATGTCCTGCTTCTTGTGCTTGTGGCGGGTGCTTCATTCGGGCTAAAATGCAGGTGTCGGCACCCACACGGGAGCGTGAGCGGGCCTCGCGGCACTATACGTGGCATGAGCGCTGCCTGTGAAAACGGGCTGCGGCCCCAAACAGACAGCACCTACGCTGTGCTTTGGCTATCTGGTATGAACATTGCTATGTACAGCTAAAAAAAGAGAGGCGGTTTGTTCCTCTTCCTGTTCCTTGCCCTTTGAAGTCTCCCGGATGTCACTTGTGCCCCTTTGAATCATGTCACTGGCGTATCCCTCCGCGGAGGCTCGCAGGATGGCATGATGCAAGGCGGGTTTATTTATTTATGTTCTGTGCTTTTGTCGCAATGCATGCCTGAGAAATGAGAGTGCCGCCTGAGGCAGCTCTTACATGAGCCCGGAGTTAAATATGGGTCATTCAGGGAAGGACGGTGGCTGTAAAAGGGAAGCGTGTTTTGGAAATGTCAGATTCTGTAAGTCAGCAGCAGGGTGGTACCTCTGAAAGTTAGGCTGATCAGCCAGGAAAATCTAGGTCCCAGTCACCAGAGGACTAACTGAAAAATTAGTGGATGAGACTGAAATCTGGGTCAAAACATGCCTTGCTCAAGATCCCCCAGAGGAAGTACGTGGCATAGCCAGGAAAAAAATTTCTTTTAGGTGACTCTCGAACTGAACTCTGAATACCAGGGCATCTCGTAATGTACGTTTTGCATCCAGCTCCACTTACCTCTATCATTACTGTTTTCCTACAGGTGCCTCTAGTCAGCAAGTGCCCTCAGGTCACTGAAGGGATGTACCTTCTCTGAGCAAGCGTACTTTCTGTAAAGGGTAATTTCACCGTTTTTGTCTGTCTGAGTTTGTTGCAACCACTTCCGTATGCATGTTCAAATACGACATGGTTCTTAATCTCCTGATCTGAATTAAGTATATACGCCTAGAAAAGATGTTATATAACAGCAACACAATAAACAATGATTGCGCCATGACTATGCAATACGAACCAGTCCTTTACAAAATTACAGTGTAGCCAAAATGCAGATGAAACAAAAATGACAAGGGAAAGATTGCCATTTGTTAATATGAAGCACACAGCTTCCACATTGCTTCAATATCATTTCAATTTTATTTCCCCTCCTAAGTACTTCCTTTGGCAAATGAGGACAACCTTTTATGTTAATATGAGTTTTTTTCCCATTCCATGACAGTTCAGATTGAGTCATTTGAAAATGTTTAGTTTTGACTCTTGTAAAAACAGTTTGAAAAAGTGAGAAGTAAGTTTGTACTGAAACACAGAATTTTCTACTTAAAAATATTACAAGAGTACTTTTCAACAAATTTAGTGCCTTTTTCAAAACCCAAAACTTTCCCCACAGTTTTTGAGAAACTGGCATTTCTTCTTTCAAGAAAGAAAAAAAAGAACGACTTTTCCTGTATCCACTGCTGCAGATGTCCTAGATTAACTTCCCTAACTCTTGCTTTTGTGCTTCCTCTTACTGGCCTTAAGCTTATGGCAACCCAGGACCACCAGCGTCTTGCCTTCTCTTCATCTAAGTTGTTACTAATGCACATTTTTATCTGAAAGTTGGAAAAGTGCTGACTCACGCTTAGACACTGTTCCGTCTGTCACAGTATGCTCAACAGAAACCAAAATTACTCTCCCAAGTGATCTCAATTCTCATGTCAAATACCTTTATTTTACACTGTGAGCTTATACCTACAACATACTAGCACATCCATAGCTTATGATTCTATGATTCTGTGTCTGAGTTCTGTTCTGTGACTGTCCTAGGTGGAGACAATAACTGTTTTTCTAGTGCAAATTTTCTATTTCCATGCATAATGTACAACATGAAATTTCACTAAAAATTATGATTTGAGCTTACACAAAGAGCTAATTTAGAGGCTTGTTAAGTGCATGTAATATTAGTTCTAGGCGGGTCAAAGTCAGAAGGAAGACAGGAGGGTGGAGGAGGATAGATTAGCATAGGAAGAGCTAGACACCCAATTGTCTAACTGGGTCACTTCTGCTATCTCACATACTTATCTTATGTATCTTGTGTTAGCCTGACAGAGAAGTAACGGTTCTTGTGTGGAATGATCGCCCCTGCTGGGAAGTTCATATCTGTATGTTACAGCAGCCTTAAATGCCTTTTGCACCAATCATAACATGCAGAGGTATGAAAGCCCCCAAAATAACTTAAGCTATGCAGAAAAGAGCTCAGCATTATTCACAGCAGTCATTTACTGGTTTGGGTTTCTTTCTGAGGTCCTGTCAGTCCTCTGATTTTACATACGGATGAATAACATTGGAAGTTGCTCTGGACCTGCTAATCCATACAGAATATTTCCACCAGAATGACGTATCATCATCTTCCTGTCAGCACAAGCAGACTGACCTTTTTCATGAACACGTGTCTTGAAAGCAGCAACAAATCTTCAATTATTTAAACACTGTTTTTATAATCTGAGTTAGCACTTACCTTAATCATGTGAAGGGTAATGGAAATTTTAGAAGAATGTGAAGAGTATATTACATTAGAATCAATCTAAATTTATATTTTTATAATCAGGCCTTTAAAAGCAGAACATGGCTCTTGTTTAACTTACAGGAAAAAGAAAAATCAAGCCTTACCAAGTCAAAAGTCACCATTTGAAATAAATCATACTCTCATAGGCTTGGTTGTGCTCCACCAAAGCCAGGAACTTAGATTTTTTTTTTTATTTTTTTTTTTCAAAGTATCCATCACCTCCATGGAATCATACATACATATTCTCAGGTCTTCCTTACATACTCCATCACTGCTGTAACCATCAGTGGTGTGTCACTGCTGAAATACACAAGCATTTCTGTCACAGCAGGAAACAGAATGACCGCATCCTGATCAGCAGAGCCCTGAGGTGCCTGACAGCAAACACAGGTGTGAGCATTTCAGGGCTTGACCTCTCTTTAAGGACCTACTGCAGAAAAATACCCAGAAACAGTATATTGTGGTAGGAAAAACTGTGACTTCTTTCCTTTTAAAGAGCAGAATCAGGAGGAGAGCTTATTCTTCTCTCTCCCCTACCCATCCTTCCATGTTCCGCCCCCGCCCCCCCCTTTTTTTTTCTTCCTGTAAGTGCCTGCATCACTTTGCATGTGATGGTCGCGTTCAGATTTGCATGAATTATGATACGGTAATCAATGTGTAAGACAGTTCTCTCACTTTCCCATGGTACTATTTTGGGAGATACAGTAACAAAATAATTTTCTACAATTTCTACAACCTGAGGGAAAGAAAGTGTATTTCTTGTAACAACACAGAGATATGCACCAGGAAAACAGGCATCCAATGAATGAACCACAGGGTGTTTTTTAATAGATCGTATTGAGGATTCTACCTAAAGAATCTTATTCCAAATCACTGAAAGAACAACAAAGCTCAGTACAATCAGATAAATGTTGTAAACCAAAGTTTTAGTGCCTTAATCCTTCCCCTGCAAATCAAAACAGTAACTGACTGATCTGTGTACAAGGTTAATAGCTTACAATAGGTACCAGGACAATAGGTTCCTGTAAAAAGATGGTAAATATTCAGAAACATGATTTACCAAGGCATATTACATTTCTTTTCAAAGAAACAGAATTATTGCAAAGCATACTGTTTCACATCATTTCTATCCACTTTGAGACTTCTTTCCTGCCTGTCCTGGATGAAGAAAAAGCTTGGTTTTATCTTCCTCCATCACTGCTTCAGAGGACTTTAGGGAGAAATATAATTCAACATAATAAAACTAGATATGTAATATTGGAGATTATGTAATATTTTTTCCCTTTGCTTCTTTCTTTCTACAAAAATAATGTAAATAATATTTTATTTTCTTTAAAAAGGAGCACAGTTAAGTTTTATTGGGTTTTGGGGTTTTTTTTCAACATGCTGGGGGCAGTGGGGTTGACTGAGAGGCGTGGGTGTGCAGTGAAAGGCTGTGGAGAGGCAAGAAACAAAACTGGCAGCGTACAGTTATTTGCTTGTTCCCTCATGGAAACTTGTTGCTTAGAAGATTGGCTGGGCTGTGTTTAAATTTAATTTCTGATGCATTTAAATACCACCACAAATAGAGTAAATGCTGAAAGATGACAATCTAAATAGCTCAACAGTTTCCAAATTAACACAGTGTCATGGGTTCAGCGGTAGCAGTCATTTTTTTCTGCTTCTTAGTGGCTGGTGCAGCGCTGTGTTTCTAACTTTCAGCCTGAGAACAGTACTG
>WYDI02019168.1:0-58672 GCA_009867235.2 Psittacus erithacus | reverse complement strand
CTGTGGTATGGAATACCTCTTTGGCTAGTTTGGGTCAGGTGTCCTGTCTCTGCTTCCTCCCGGCCTCCCCTCCTCCCAGGACAGAGCATGAGGCTCAGAAAGTCCTTGGTCAGTGTAAACATTCTAAGCAGTAGCTAAAAACCTCGGTGTTACCAGCGGTGCTCCCAGACCGAAAGTCAGAAACACAGCACTGTACCAGCTACTAAGAAGGAGAAAAATGACTCCTACTGCTGAACCCAGGACATTGCCTTAGGATGTAAAACAGAGCATTTGTTTATGTAACACCAGAAACATTTTTTGGGAGAATAACTCCCCTAAGGAACATCCTATGTAAGGGATTACATAGTTGCATGGAAAAACAGGTTGTTTTGTCGGGATGGGTTTTTTTTAACTGAATTCCCTATTTGGTACAGTAAGCAGAGGTTAAAGCCATCATAAGTGGTGTAGTACATTGATTTCCTGTATTACATGAGAGCTTTGTTTCTTTTAAGTAAAGAGTTCAAGCTCTACTGCTGCTTAATAGCTCATCCAACCATAGAACCAGTGCCAGCTCTACACAAATCTCCCTAGAGGCTACCGGCAGACCAGTGCCTTACCTGTCTTGGCATGATTTTACCTGCTTCAAGGGAGGCTCCTTGACAGGCTAGCAGATGTGCAGATTCTCTACCTTGAACATAGGTCAAAGATTTAGAGAAGAAAAATAGTAACAAAGCCCAACCAAACCCACCAAACAGGCGGCTGTTGACCCAGTCAGCCTATAGTCCCACATACTTTATTCTGCTAGCACCTACACATCTAACAGGTAATTACTGGACTGAAACTGGGCAGGTTTTTGCAGGATTCTTGTTTCAATTTTTTTTGTTTCCCCTCCGGATTGCCATCTGTTTTTTTTTTTTCCCTGTGTAGCAGTGACAGGATTACAGAGAAGCATTAATCCATACGTTTATGCGCATCTTTTACCCAAAGGCAATTCCAGAGGAAGCCGCTAAACTTTGCAGGGGCATCATTCATGTCTGTATACAAAAGTACCGTGTCTACAACTGCAAAAGAGACCCCTTGTTTATGCAGAGCAAGTGGTGTAAGGAGTGATTTGCTCTCAGGGAGCACAAGTCTTCACAGATTGCTGAGCTGTGCCCTCTTCGTTAGCACTGTAGACAGACTCAGTCAGAAAAGCTTATCATTACTAGCCATTACTAGCATAAAGGAAAGACTATTTCCAGCTTAGGTGGCATGCTTTTCCTTTGGTGGAGTGGCTACAGCAATTCCAATGGCTGGTAACATCCCCCCCTACACTGCACACCAGTTTGGGGCCAAAGGTAGGACCAAAACCACGGGCTAAAATTCCAGAATGATCTAATGAGCAGGTTGCTGCCTTTTGCTTTTTGAAAATAACTTCTGTTGATTTTCAAAACATTTTCTACAAAAGCAGCAGAACAGTTAAACCACAGGACTTTAACATGATGGTTAGAAACCATCTACCTATACAGGTTTCTATTCAGTTTGATAAAATGGTAAAAGATATGGGGAACTGGTTAAAGAAAATACTGAGTTGTCTACATACCTCATAGGATTTACTGTGATTTTACTGCAAAGTAACATAGCTACCTTGTGTGTTACATCTAAAAACCTGAAAAGGTGTATTTCGTATCTCTTGCCAAGTTCACGATTTACTTCCTAGACTGTAACATAGTTGTACGCTATTGAAGACTGAATCTCTGCATTCACTTGGTGCAATACGATTTCAGCTCCGGTTAGCAAAAAAATGATAATTGCTACGTGGATACAAATTAGAGTTTAATATCCCATGCAGTTGTTTACATCTGCTTAATTAAGCAGCAGTGACTTCACATCAGCATTGCTAGATAACCATAAATACACGCTAGAGAAAAAGGTACAATCATGTAAGCCACCCTTTTAATGTCAAATCAAAGCAAGTCAAGTACTTTCTATTTCAATGGTTTTTTTAATGATAAAAAAGTCTTCATGTTTAAGGAGAATCTTCAGGTCTGATACATTTGGGTTCGGTACAAGTGCCAGGACTTTATAAAAAGGCTGTGCTCCTTTAGGCAGACAGCTTAATCACTAAATGAAGAGCTTTAATGGAAACCACTAACAAATATAGTTGGAAGTTGGTGGGTAATTTTGCTTTTGGAGCCTTTACAATAGTATCGCAGCCATTTTGTACAGTAATAGCAGGTAAGTAAATACCCATCTAGAAAAATGCAGTGTTGTATTAACACTGATAAAGTTCTAACACTGCCTGTGTGGCACAAGCTCTTTGTTTCCCGTATTCATCAGCAGCTCTGGCACAGAGCTGCTTGGCTTGCATTTGGATTAAGAATCCCCTAAAATAAGGCAGGCATGCCTAAATTGGGATTTTGAGAGGTATATACAATCTGGACAGGCCTTGCATTAACACAACGTATCAGTGTAGCAGAAAAATAGTACTTCGGTCAGCACTATCAAAGTCTGTTAACCATCAGCATAAGAACACAACCTCAGTTGGTGTCATTTTTAATGATTAGAAATAATACATTGTAAAACAAAAAGTGAAAAAATTCCAGCGTGACTCTCATAAACAAAGAACAAACAGAAAACAAAAAAGCTTCGGTTTTGCCTGATTTCTAGTATTTATAATACAACAGATCATTAGTCTGAGGTAATACCAGTTATAACTTTTTAGTCTTTTAAGGACTGCTCAAAAATTAAGAACAGTGAGAGTAATGCATGTCATGTTAAAAGCAAGACTTGATTATTAAATCAAGCAAATCCCTTGCCCTTTCTACTTAGGGATCTGTGGTTGCAAGTATAAAACCAGACAGAAGTCTACACAGTAGGAACTACGGAATGTTCTCCTGTGTGGCATGTCCTTAGCTCCTGTCATCACTTAAAGGATACAGTTGATTATCTAAAAATCAGACATTTCAACAGAGAAAAGATGTTGTTTCAGAATAGCCCTTAAGAAATTTAGAATACCTATAGTTTGCATAAAATAGCCAAATAAAAGATGAATTCAAGTCCAAATTTTGGCATGAGGTAAAACCATGTGCATTTATTTCATCTGCATTTTAGAATTAGTAAGCATAAAGTTAAATATGTTGACTGTAATGAATTCAGTCATACAAGTGCAAGTCTTCAGCTAGAATGTATTTTATGGCAGTTTATTTAAAAAATGTACCAGTAAATCATAAAAGAGGGATCATGTCCATTTAACATTTATTGAAGTATACAGGAGGTTTTCTTTAGAATCAAATATGAGCATGAATATATGGCCAAACGTAAAATCTATCAAATTCAGTGAAAATCGTCTGACTTTAAATAGTAGCTGTAAGAATGACCAATATATATTCTTTGTTACAATTGCCCTCACTCTACAAGTAAAAAAAAAAAAAAAATAAACATTCAGTAAACATTCTTTCCTAAGGTAGTTTCCCTTATATAGCAGTGATTTATCCATTTCTTGTATACATAACTTTTTAAACATACCAATCAGTGGTTCTCACAATTGAAAAATAAAAGCACAAAAAAGTTTACACTCTTGTACAGGTAAATAAAAGATCATCTTGAATTAAACTGTATATCCTTAAGGGCATAGTATAGTTTCAATTTCATTACCTATTACATAATTAGCTTCTTACATACAAATATTGACATATTTGGCTTGTGCTTCAAAGCCTTTGTGTCTAGAAAGTCCATGTCAATGCAACTCATAACTTGAAATCAGTGTGGATGTCTTTACTGCTGCTGGGTTTAACCTGTTCGTGCAACATAGTGTCTTCTGAGCTTGTGGCACCGCATTTTTCTGTGGAGTCATCGGTGTCTGGATCCAATCCTTCAGGACAGGGAAGCTTCAGAAGTTCTTCCCGCAACTGAGCTGTATGGCGCTGAATAAACAAAAAGCAGTCAGTGTGGAAGGTCATAGCTAAAACAATACTTTTCACAACATTGGACAACGTGAGGCAAAAAACAAAAAAGGAGTAAGTACAAGAGTTATAAATGTACTGGTTCAAGGACTGGCTAAATTTTCCCCTGGTGTTTAAGGGCTGTTACTGTCCTTGTAGGAATAGAATAATCAGCAAGTGCTGCTAGGGAGAAATTAAAGAACAGAACTGCAGCAGACAAGTGCATTAGTATAAATGCTATGCTACTTGTCTTGCAGTTGAGTCCTATCTGTGTTCTGTGCTCACAGCAGAAACTGGCTACTATGGAGGTCACACAGACAAAATGGACCTTTCTAAGGAGTTCATGATGAGATCTGTTACAGAAACTGAGTTAGATTTGTATTCTGATTGTAGCAACCAACTATAACCTCATTTTGAAGCCCAAGAATTTTGAAAGAAAACAAGTCTGGCAATAGAAAAAAGAAGCTTTCAAAAAAAATTTTTTTTGCTCCTTGGGAAGAAAAAAAGAAAAAGGAAAACCAAAGTATTATAGGTGTGTTGTTGTGTAACACAATATACACAAATGCTAGTACTTGGCGAGGAAAGGAGAAAACATTTATAATGGTTATAACTGTTGGTAAAAAATAACACGGTAAAACTAAATGTAATGGACTACAGCTTAATAACTGCTTGTGTATTCAAAAAGCTTATTTGTTGGTGGCTGTAATACAACTTCATCATAAACCAACACCCACCCTTAGAGAGAACAAAATAAACTCTCTGTATCTTACAGAAGTATTCACAAAAAATTAGGCAGGGCAGGGACCAAAGGAAAATCTAACTTGTAGAAAAAACTACTGAGAAAGCGGAGTGCACAGACACGAGCTCTTGACAACAGGGAAACACAGGTGTGTTTCCATACTTTAAAGTTGCTAGTTTTCTGTTAGTGTTGTCAGCAAACTCAGCTGCTGAACAATTTTATTCCCATCTGTCATCTTTGGATTAAAGAACATACAAGTACAAAAACAAGTCTCACCTTCAGAGCTGCAGCATGATGGGACATAGTCCTGCCTACCCGTTTGTCACTGCTGTACTGCTGTATGTCTGCTATCCACTCCTCACACTGAGCCATGATTTCCACTCTTTTCAAGTAAAAATGTTTGTGGATGACCTGCAAGAAAACATTCCATATGAAAGAACAGTCTTCGTTGTTTCTTAAGAACCATATACTTTAACAATACAAAATCTGCAAGACCTCTAATGAGTCTAACTAGATATAAGGGTGGAAAAAAAAAGGATCAGTGTGAGGATAATTCAGCATTGAACCAGGCTGCAGATAAATTGTGGAATTCCTGTCCTTGGAGGTTTCCAAGACCCAACTGGAAAAAGCCCTGAGGAACCTCATCTGAATTCAGCTCATCCTGTTTTGAGGATCTTCCAGCCTGTATGAATCTATGACTTCTGTGCAGCCTGCCATTTCAGCATTCACTGAATGTTATCTGCGTGGAGGGTAAGTGGCAGCCAGCAGTAGTGTCACACTATTAAGGCTTTTACTGTTGCTCTCTCAGTCCTATTTTATTAAAGCAGCATAGGGAGAAAGTGTTCGCACCATGTCTAACCCTGTCACCAACCACTTGCTGCCTGAGCAGAAAACAGGTAAGCAGAAACACTGTTGACAGTATAAGCATAGGAACGTAATGTGCTTGTGCACAGAGAAGGATCATACCAGCTGCTACATTACATGCCCAGAGGCAGCACCTCTGGGGACAGTAGAATTCCCAGGCAATAGCAGTTGAGCTGCCCATGGTTTGGATGGGAACCAGTACTGGATCACTCAGTAATTTTGGTATTTCTGTACAGATTTGAGTTAAAAAGAAACAACCTCAAAACCCAACCAATCAATCTTCAGACAAAAAGTTGTGAAAGTCTTAGTTTTCTTTATTTTTTATTTTTAGTTTTTCTTTCTTTCTTTATTGACCAGCCATTTTGCATTACTATTCATACAGATTCTCTTACTCAGCATATCTTCAGCTCTTTTTCCCTTGTATCCTTTGCCATATATGTTCAAGACCCCGAGATCTAATTGACCAGCTTTGAGAAAGGAGTTGGACTAGAGACACTGAGAAATCCCTAACAAGTAAATTATTCTAATGTGCTACAGTGTGGTAGTCTAGTTTCAGAAATGTAAACAAATAAAGCAATTTCATTTCTTTCAGTAATTTTTTTTAAGACAGTGTGCATGCATGGAGTTATTATTGCTTTTATCAGCATCCAGACAGTTGTTTCCAAAGGCAGAGATTTCTAGTATAGCACAGATGCTTTGTGGATCCTTCCATAAATATCATGCAGGGTGGAATGTGTCTGAAGGTATTTTACCAATTTGCATTGTTTTGGTGTATCCGAAGTGCTTCCTGATACTTGCTTCAAATTCACGTTTCTTGGAAAAATACTTCCTGTCAGCTGTGCAGTCTAACACCAATTGCCCATTTGTAGGGCTCATCAACAGTTTTCACGTGAATTGTAAAAGGCACCACCTGACATTAAGAATGAGCCAAGCTGTATGAACCACGTTTGATCAAACTGCGCACCAACCTTCCTTACAGATCATCCCCAGTTTATGCACACTCCCCTTTCCCAGAAAAGAATCTGTGAAGTCAGGTGCATCCTTATTCACTTCTGTCTCCACTCAGTTGCCCCAGTGCATAAAACAAGGCTAAAAGGGACGCTTTGCGCATGATGTTTCCAAATATTTCCGTTATTCTTAATGCTCCCGCAAGATAAATATTTACTGCGTTTCACAAAACCTACCTCCTTAAAACATGGCGACGGGTTTCTGATTTGTTCAAGCATTGCCCACTTGACTGTTGCCTGTCGTATATTTCCATCATATTCTCTGGAGCTCTGGGTACCACTCGGAGTACCTCTGGATCGTTCATAACCTGGTTCATTAAAATATGGTTCTGCTACCAGTATTAGGGATTGGACAGACACTAACACCTGTTAAGAGAAGAAAATAAATATTAAACCTGTGCTACCCACTTTTTTTTACAAATATACATAGTTATGCTCACCCTGTATGCAAAACCACTTCTATGGCAAAGTACTTCCAATTGTAATACAGGCTATGTGCAAGTAGGGAGCATCCATGCTTTCAAACTGAAACCATTACTATACATAAACATTAAGTCCTATTACAACGTATTTAGATCAAGTGCTGAGACAATGACAAATACAAGTTAAAAAATAACAAAAATATAAATATAAGTAAATGCTTAAAGAAACACATGTCTAACTGCACCCTTCTGTGAAACAAAGTGTATTTGCTGTTTTTGTTACGTTCTCAGTCAACAGTTCTTTTCCTGTAGCTGAGCTTACTAATTCTTGTAATGCTGAACTAGATGGAAAGGGAACAAGCGAAGTGAAAGTAAACCACTGAAATGAATCTTGGTATTACATGCTTTCCCACTTCTTTCAAATGCATTCAATTGTTTTATCTGTGTTTTTAGCCCTTCAGTTTCAGATTTTACATACAACGTTGTGTGTCATATGCCACTAAACAAAACCTTAGTATTTCTCTAAAGATAGATAAAAACATGTTTTCAGTACTGCATCAATTATTTGATGATAAGGAAATGACAGTGTTCTCCATTTCGATTTTATTAGCAAGTACATGTGGGAATAGATGCTGACATACATACAAGGCATTTAACAGTAATATCCCTAATATAAAACAAAGAAATAAATAGAGACATAGGGTACTTAGGAACCCAAATGCGTAAGTAGTGCCTATTAATGATCTAATGGCTAGCTAATTTTTCCAGGATTAGAATGCTTTTCCTTGTCAACTTGTTGCTGTATTTAATCAAAATCATGTTAATGCAAAAATGTCATAGAGTAGAAAGACACAGCTGACTGGTTTTGCGTGTGTTTTGTTTTTTTTTAAATTTGGTTTTCATTTGTTTGCCTTTTTTTATTTTGTTAAATGAAGGATAGGTTTTTCTTAATGTACTTAAGACCAAGTCCAGCAAGAATTTTAGAGATTGCAATTCTGTGACACAAACCTAGTTCCAGAACTGTAAAGAACTGAAAAGAAAACAAATGGTGACTTGAATATTTGGATGTCCTCAAATACTGAAAACCTGATGACAGGTTACATCCCTAAGAATGGTGTTTCCAGCACCTGGCATACTTGGCTGCAAGACATTCACTTCAGTAGGGTTAAAAATGCCAGGGCAGCTGTTTCTGGAACTTACCCCTGTCCCATCTTAGAAACAATTTAAAATTTAAAGCCATTCCCTCCTATAGCAGTCCAGTTGGTAAATTTGGGTATGGGAGACAACAGTCCTTTTTCTTGGAACGTATAGCTTACATCAAATAGACCCTATGCCAGTGACAATTCAAGATGCTGGAGTTCTTTCAACCAGGTAGCTGTGCACTGTCCTTAAGTGTGCCATTCTCTCAGAATTTCTCTTGTAGCAAAGCCAGCACAAAAGTGTTCCAGCTTCCCATCCTCTCTGCCATGACACACTCCATAGACAAGTTGCCCAACCGGTAGCTCAGATCAAAGCAACAGGCCAGGAATCAGCTGAATGACCTGAGTTAATTTCAGTCCCACCTTCATCTCACAGAAAAACACCCCCATTCCTTTTGGTGGCATGACACTTTCAGTTTGTAACTGTGCAGTTGTTGTGCTTTAAGTATAGGACAGAAGAGCAATCTAGGGCAGCCAAATCTCTATCCTGATGGACAGGACACATGGCTGTGCAGTGGGAAACATGGACTGGCATTCCTCAGTTGGGCTGAGAAAGAAAACTGAACAAGGTTGAATGTTTCTCCAGCAGGTGCTCCAGCTAGCTGCTGTTACATGGTATTGTGTGCACCATCACACTGTCTCCCATGTCTGCCATGTGTTCAACTGCAAGCAGCCATGGCTATTTTTTGTTACACTTAAAAATTAAAATACAGGTAAATGCATTAAAATACACAGAATGTGCCTTTCAAATCAGGTTCCAGCAAGGAAATAGCCACTTACATTAATAGTCTGCCTTTTTTAGTGTTGTAAGTGTGCTAAGCCAAAGTAAGAGTAAGTCATGTTACTCCACAGCTTCAGGTTACTCATATTACTCATGGCTTCAGGTACCAAAGGAGTTCTGGTGATCTGTGGCCTTTACATGTATCTGGAAGTAGCTGGGTTTTGCTTTTTTAAATTTAGTATGTCAGATATATATCTAGATATATAGCTATGGCAGAGAAATTTGACATTCCATAGCATTGTAGTTTCTTGGCCTTAATAACCAGTTATTACTTTGAACTGTAATGAATGAGAAACTAAACTGATCTTCCAGTTTCATCTGGGTTATAAAAGTTGATTTCTGAGGTATTTTGGGTGGTCTGACAATAGTTTAATCTCTGAGGCAGAAAACACATGTAGTGCTTAATTCTTTCCAAGCAATTTATTTAGTCCTGCAGCTGGTTTCCATTTAATAGCTATAGTGTTTTTCCCAGTATGGGGAGGGGGCGCTTTTCCAACAACTTTCTAACTATTTTCAAAATGAAACCCTAAAAAACTTTAAAATTTGAAACTTAGATGCTGCATGAGATTTCTTACAATCAAATCTAACATTCTAATCTAAGAAAAAGGAATTTAGTGAAAATAAGACTTCCTAATACTTGCACATTTCTACACTGATTTTATAGTTATAGTCCAAAATTTCAGTTCCTCTCTTAAGAAGTTCTGTCTTGGGAGAGTTATACCATGTAAGGAACCACAACTTAGATCTCCAAATCATAATTGTCCCTTGAAGGGAGAGGAAACATGAGTATCTCTGAGGATGGAAATCCCACAATCTCTCTTAGACACCTGTCACAGTGTTTGGCCACACTTCTAGTGAAAGAGTATTTCCTAGTATTTCATCCAAATTCCTCACGTCCCATGTTGTGCCTAGTGGTACTTGTTCAAGTGCTCTACGTCTTTAAGAGATGTCTGCTTTTATCCTCTCTTTACACTCCCCATTTAGGTACTGAACACAGCAGTAAAATCGCTTTGCCATTGGTCCACAGCACTTTTCCACTCACTTATAATATGTCTCACCATCTTGGCTACAAAGGTAGTAAAGGAGACTGCACCAGAGGTCTTGCTGAAGTCAAAGCAAGCTACATTCACTGCTCTTCCTTTGTAAAAAGCCAGTCATGCTGCTATAGAAGAGAAGCAGGTTAAGTGCTGCTTGCTGCCAGGAAATACACACGGCTGTTCTGAATCACTTCCTTGTCTTTCATGTACTTGAAAATAGCTTCCAAGACGATTTGCTCCATAATCTTCCCAAGGACCACAGCTCCCCACATACTCCTTGCCCATCTTGAAGCTGGGTGTGAGTTTGACAGGTAGGATTTGCCCTTGATTGTTCTGACCTTTCAAAGATAAGAGTTAGTGGCTTTGCAGTGATATTGGCTGGCTCTCAGCTTCCCTGGTGCATGAGACTTGGTTACGTGAATAGGTGGGGTCTGCTCAGCTTGAATACTGTTTCCTCTGCTGTGGGTAGTTCCTCATTCTCACAGACCTTCCTAGGGAGGGCTCAGGCACATGACAAGCAAACCTTACCCTTAAAAGAGAGGCAGAGATGAACTCTACCTTTTGGATGTCTTGTCAGTAGGTTCCCTGCCCCTCTGAGCTGCAGGAAAGCCTAAGGAAGATGTGTTCTTTTGCTGCCAACATACTTGCAAGAACCTCTTCTTGTTCCTTTTTGTATCCTTTGCTATTTTCAACACCAGCTGACCTTTGGTTTTCCTAATTTCTCTTCTGAATGCTTGGCCAACGTCTCTTTACTTTTCACAAGTAGCCCATCCCCTCCTTCCACTTTCTGTGTGCTTTCCTTTGGCAGTTTTGCTTAGGCAGGAGTTCCTTGTTTATCCATGCTTGCCTTCTGCCACTCTTGCTTGACTTCTACACATTGGAGCAGACCACTCTTGAACTTCTAGGAGACTGAACAACCAGCTGTTCGAGGCCATTTCCTGAGCAAGCTGAAATCTGTTATGCTGAAGCCCAGGGCTGTAATTCTACTATGCAAAACCAGAAACTGTGCAGTCTTTTAGGATTTGGAACAGCCAATGTACCTTGTGCTACGTAATAATTACTCCAAGGAAGGAGTAAATTCATAAAGTGCCACAGGAAAGAAGCCACTGCAAGCTTTACTTAAATTTAATGTTTGTGCTTACAGTCAGTGCATCTCTATGAAATAAAAGCTGAAAATTAGAAGGACCATATGTCCTAATAAGTTCTGGTCTAATTTAACAGGAATTGTTACTGAACGCAGTATACCTACACTTCAACTCTCCTCAGCTTAATTCCTCCTATTCCTCCATTCAGCTCACTTGTAAACTTCAGACAAGTACATTTACAGTTTGCACTAGGATACCTCACTTTCTCATCTCTCATAACATGGAGCCTACTTTGTCCTCACCATAAAAAGCTTGTGACAGAGTTCTACGATGTGATGCCATCTGCCAGATTAGAATACTTGGAATCATCCAAGGAGAGTCCAGGCAGTGCTTTCCTTACGCTTACTTGAAGAAAATTCTGGTTTAAAAGCAATACAAAAAGAACCCTTAGGACTGATGGAACACTTGCTACTCCTAACATCTACTGAAGAGAAAGAAGAAATGCTCACCTGCAAAAAACTTGATGTTTGGGGATTCCATTTCTCTTCTGGCCTCCCATGCCATGTGTTAAGTATACTTAAACACACCTAAAAAGGTGACATCATTAATACCACGATAAAATTATTCTGCTTAGGCAGAACAGAATGTTACCGTTATGTTTTTGTTTTTTATAAGCATTTGTAAAACTGCATGCTAAAAGACAAATTTGTTTCTTATGAAACTAATTTGACATGAAAGTAGATAAAAATAACGTGGATAAGCAAGAACTGCATGTTAATAAATAAGCAAGGCAGGGTAGATTAGTTTTCTTCAAGGAAAGCATATGGGTTTTAGTGGCTACAAAAATAAATGAATCATCAGTACTATGTGATTCTTCACTTTCCTCTTTAAATACTGCTCTAACAGTTATTGTGGTTTCTAAAGAATCATTCTGTGTAGCATGTGAAAGATGGTTTCTGTAACACAGACTATCAAGAAATTGAAAATATTTCTTAACTTTATAATTGATCTGGACTTTAGGGAAGGAAGTCTGTGGTGTTCTTGAGCCTTATCACAAAGCACAACAGTCAAAGACAGGAAACACAAAAAGACAAAATAAACTAAAGAAGTTTAGAGGCAAGTATTTGCCAAAACTCAATGCTTAATGCTAGGCACAGAAAAAAATGAGATAAAGTCTTCAATATAAATTACATTCCATGTCCATGTTAGGAGAAAACCCTGTATCTAATACTGGAAAGGAGTATTATAGTTTGTGAAACAGGGAGCATGGGGAACCCAGGAATGACAGTGGAATAAGGGAAAAATGTTAGCCTATGGATTAAATGTTTATACACAAAAAAAGCTGAAGTGCCACAGTGCTGCAGCCAAAGCAATTTTGTGCGTCTGTGCTTCACTGAAGACATACACAGAGCCATCTCTACCGCTCTGTAGACAATTTCATCTGTGCTGACTTTCAATACAGACAGAAGTTGCATGTCCCTGATATGCACTCGACTTCTTATTAGCTGTTTGAAGCCTTTAATATGAGCCACAACATACCAAGGAGATGGAGAAAAGGAGGAAAGCTTGTTTGTTTTAATTCTTAATGTTGTTTCCAAAAGCTCTACTATTTTTCTAAGCAAACTATCACTAAGTCGCTATTTCAGAGTCACATTTTCTTTTTTAAAAGATACTGAGCTTAAGGGAAGTCTTTATCTTCCCTTAAGAAAAAGCACTTTTGTGTGGAAAACAAGACAAGGCACTTGGCAAAGACATTCAGCTGCAGCTGCTATGAAGCATACGTTGACCGTGGAAAGGTTATTTCAGCTAGCCAAACGGATTTCTGGTTAATTTAGCAAAGAAGGTGGAAAAGAACATTTTTTTCTAGGTCAAAATTACTCGCTTTTTGGTCCAATCCAGCTCATAAAGGCTCTGAAAATTTCCCAAGACAATTCAAGAAAGGAGATCATTTCTGTTTGAAGTTGTTACATCACTCCACATTTCAATCTAAAGCCTAGCTTTTATCCAAACAGCTTCCTCCAGTGTGCTAGGAGCAGATAATATTTTGATTGCAAAAGGAAGAAAATTTCACTTCCCTGTTAGATGTATGCATAAGAACAAAGTTGACCTACCTTGCCATCATTGTAGAGGTTTGGATTAAATCTCACGCTGTGGCCTCCAGTTGTTTCCAGATTCACAAGTGGAGGAGAATTAGGATAGTCTTGTGGAAAATATACATCAAATTCAAAGCAACCATTTGCGTAAGGGGTGTCTGCAGGACCAGTAATAAGAACCTGCCATTGTAAAAAAAGACAACAGCTTTTTAAAAGACCCCTTATATATTTGTCTCACAGTTGAGATTTTTATAAGTTATATGAAACAAGTTACTTATCAGAAAATACCATTAGATATCACAATCATACATAGACTGTCTGTTCATTTTGATACTCTGGGTAAGTGAAGACCTCTGCAAACCAGGGGGAGCTAAAAATCTACCCTCTACTGCATGCTATTAATAGAATCTTAATTCAAACTTCAGGTCCAGAGATATTCACTGTATTTCTCCACACCTACTGCTTTTAACTGACATAAATGCTTGTATGCAAAGACACACTTAGACCACAATGGAGTAACAAAATTAAACTCTTCCTTTAAGAACAGCTGAAGAAAAATGAACCTTGTTGTGATGTTTCACTGGCTAACAGAGCACTCCTGGATAGAGGGACTCTCGCTGCCCCTGCCAGATTCTTGAGAAATCAGGATCAGGCTCTAAAATCCTACTACTTAAGTTAAAGTTTTGACAGCAGTTAAAGTGCACATGAAATACTTCTGATTTTCCTTAAGATGTAAGGCACCTTCTTAAACATTTATATGCCAAGCTTAAAGAGGGAAATGAAAATAACTTTACTTCTTTACCTTCATTATGTCAAGCCGCTCCTCATCACAGCGTACAAAAACGCTGGATGAAGATGAGAGAGGCAGTGAGGTTGAAAGAGTCACAGCTTCTTGAGCAAGACGTCGGGCTCTGGCAGCACTGTTGGCGTCACTCGCGTTTTTTACCTGAGACATGTAGTGGTAATTTATTTTGAAGACCAATTTTCCATCATCATCTTCAGAAACCATTTCAAATGTATCTAGAAGAGACAAAAATGTTAATGCCTTGGGGAAGCAGTGAAGTTAATAATGGATTAGCCTTGGATAAAGATTCTGAGTATTAAAATCAGAAAAGTTTAATTTGCATTATACTACTGGAAAAAGAAAACCCAACCCTGTATTTTGTGAGTTAACAGTGATCACAAAATAAAGCATTAACAGTCTTGGGTCAAATTAATTTCTGCAGAAAATTTATGAGCTTTCATACACAACTTATCAAATGTACACCATTTCTGACTTGGAAAGCTACCAACTATGACAGGCCAGGAATATAATGATACTTACGAATACACAATGATGCTAATAAAGGAACTGGTGTGAAGCAGCATGCCTGTGGTATTTACTTCTGTGGTGGTTGCAATGTTATTAAAGAATTGAAAATATTGGAGTGAAGCTGGTTTTCTTTAATCACTTATAACACAAAATCTGCAGTATGGCTGCCAGGGTGAAAAGCTGCCGTTGCAAACTTCCCTACCCCCTGCTCTTGAGATACACTCCACAAGCATTTGTGAGGAAAATCCCATGCAAATACAACAGCAAAAAAAACATGACTGCAAATCTTATTTCTCTGCAACTCAAAAAATACTCATAGAACATGTTTTTGCAGTAATTTTATAACTCTTTTAGGATGTGATACTATTTGTTCTTTATGAATTCTTTTTGATCATTTTTCCTTTATGGCTAAATTAAGCACCAAATCCCATCATACTTTCCAAATGCAACATACTGCACTCCATGAAAGGACACAATGAAGGTTACTACAGTTTCATTTTAGAAAATACATTATGATCTGAATTCTATTCCATTTAAAAAATAAAAGCTACAGTAACGAACACAGATTTATACGTAGTCAGACAGGAGCTTCAAAAAAACCCACTACTCTATTATTTCAATATAATTTGAGGACTGGAGGACTCACAAATCATTACTGGAATGAGAACATGAACACCATCATTGAATTCATCTGGTCCCTTGAATTAATCTATTGTGTGCTTAAAACCTTTATTAGCTCAAAGAATGTGTTAGTTGGTAACCGGAAAGCACAGACCTATATAATTTTCCACATGTATAAAGTATCAGTGGCCACATATGCAAAAAAGTTGCTAACTTTTAAAGATAATTAGGGGTTCCATCCAACAGATTATGTTATTTCTTCAGCATCTGCTTTGTAAAACACAAATATCCCACTTCTCAACCTACCAAATTGGAGTTTTTTCATGACAGCCACATACTTTTCTTCAAGAGACCGTAAAACAGACAAAGGCTTGGGTTTCACAGCAGCCTTTTTGGAGTATTCAGCCATCTTCTTTTCTGTTATATAAAATGTGATGGTTATTTGTAGTTAACCATGTTATTCTGAGACAAGTACAGCAAGCATGTGGGGAGTATTTAACTTGAAATGACATTTTATGGCTGCATCGTTTGCACACAAGTCTCAAATCTGGGGATCACTTACAAGACACAAAACCTGGTTTTCTCATGACCCTGTATTTCATTATCTGAACAGCTCCAAGTAAATGAAGGTAATAATTTCAGTTCAGAAATAATTCATGACTGCTGCTGCTATGAATAGTCTTTTCATTTTATTTAAAATTCAAAGCACGACATACGCTTGTGTGGATGGACATTCACACAGGTATTCTTGATGCACCGGCAAAATCAGGAGCTGATTACACATGCCTTTTTAAAATCCACTCCCCTGATTAAGCTACTTAATCTTTAGCTTTCTTTACTAGACAACCAGATGGTCCTTCGAACATCTGCAGGTTCAATCCATGATTTAGATTTTTGTTCTGTGTTCATCTCGTTAAAAGCTAATCTAATTCATAAGATGTAGTTTTAACAACAAAGGCTTTACTATTAAAGGTCATGTAGGTTGTCTTCTGCCAAGATGACCTGTAAGTCATGAGATGTACCCTAACTTACTTGCATTATTCTGTTTCCTGATCAAAACATCTAGGACTACTACAATGTTCCAGCCACCTTTGAAAATGGAGTTGGGGGCAGGAGGGAAGTACTTTTTTCTTGGTTTATAGCTAACTGTAAGTTATCTGTTACTGAATGTATTACAAATAACACCGTACAGTATTTAGAAAAGTATTTCTATTTTACCTTGGTTTGCTTGGCGCAAACTGGTGGTAGCAGCATAAACTATCTCCGCAGTCTTCTGGATGTCTGGTACCAAAAGTGTCAGCCCCTCCGGTTCTTGATCAGAAGTATCTGGTTTTACTCCTGCTTTAGCTTTGTCTTTTTTAGACCTGTTTTGAACAAAGAAATAGGATGTAGCATGAAAAAAAGCTTTTTCAACCACTCATTAGTACTCAGCATATATGTCAAGAGAGAAAAATACCAGAGCTTAAAGGACCAAGCTTAAAACAAGTCTTCTGAAAAGGAATGTCTCTGCGGACCTCCAGGTTAATCACTGAATGTAGCAATCAGCTGTGGCAATACTTACACACATCTTTGGTTTGACAAGGAAAAGTACGTCTGATATGAAGAGTAAAAATATGAACACGAAGGCAGCGAGACTAGCTGGCTTCAGCCATTTAGCACTGTTGATTGTTATGCAGCACGCTGACCTTATGTTTGAACATTTTCAGTAAGTGTTGGAAAAGCTTACAAAATCAACGTACTGGTGATCATGTCATGAATGTGCCTTTCATCCACCCATGCAGATCCTTGTGCAAAATCAAGTCCTAAATAGCTAATGAAGTAGTCTTTCCTACTACGCACCAACTATTTAAAATACACTAATGGCAAATCATTAGGAAACCTCTAGTGAAAAATTCATAGCATGTCTGACCTACAGCCCAGGCATCACGAGAGAGTGGGGCCAACATGAAGTTTGTCTCTCTCTGCAGTTCTCTCCTGCACTACAGAAGTTAAGACATTTTATTTCAATAATCAGTTCAATGTAATATAATTTTGAAAGCCTTACAAATACAGAGGGCAGCTATATTAAACGTTTACAATGAACACATTGGAAATCAAAATGTCAATTTAAACATCTTAAATTTTTATAATGAAATAATTTGAAAACACAGCATCTACTAACACCAATGTTTGATAGAAGGCAGTTGCCTTGTAATTTAAGATACATGTAAATATTTAGACTGTGACAACCCAGTCTTTACCATCCTGTATATTTAACTGTTGAAACAAAGACATGGTATTGATAACACTGTGACCTACATGTGATATTTAAAAGCTTCTATGTTTTAAGAACTATTGTGTTTACATTGGTATCCTGCAAAACTTAGGAGATTTTAGTGCTAACAGCATCCAAATTACTGCAATTTCTGTATTTTTTTCTCTCTCTCTCCTTTTTTTTTTTTTTTTTTTTTTAACAGCACTTGTTCATTTCAAGACCCAGGCAAGTTCAACAGCCAAGCAGCCCTGGTGTTCACAGTATTATACTACCATACTTAGAAGCAAACCAGAAAGGTAGCTACACAAGAAAAACCAGTAATTTAATGCTCTGATGTCCTAAACATATTTCAGTAACTACCACATACTATGTCCTTTCTGTATTTTAATCTAGACTGAAATAATGCATAAAGAATGAGCCTCTAAACTATTCAGTAGAAGTGATTACAGTAACACTGAAAGCCTTTGCATGGTACCTAATCATACAAGAATACCCGTAGAGTGCATTAATAAAGGAATCTATTACTGCAGCATGGTACATTTTCCCTGTTCCAGGCTAAGCCAAAAGGATGTCAGCTTGCTGTTAACTTGAAGCAATACTGAGCTTTCCAATGCTCAAAGTCAGGAGGAAAGCCTCAGAGCCAAACAGGGTCATTCAGCATTTGAGGAACCATTTAAGACAAAAGGCAAAGCAGCAGCACCTGCCTCTCCCATTCATACTTTCAAAAATCCTATCACTGCCTTTTCCCTTGTGAAAAATCTAGGCCACTATTTTTTAAATAACCTATTAACCAGGTTCAGAAATGCACAGTTAAGCCCACTAAACCTCAATGATAATCTGTCACAATGATCACAGACATGATAGCAGCCACCAGTCCCAAGAACAGTGCACAAATTTAAAACAGCTTGCTGTTGATGTAGAATCTTTAAGCTATTTGCTACAAAACCCTTGGAGACGTTTTGGCTAAAATGAAATGTCAGTGGACTTATCCAAGAGAAAGATGTGTGAAAAGCAATAAAAATGCAACTGGTGAAGATACTGAAAGTGAAATTAATTCTTACAAATTTATTTTCAAGACAGTTATCTTGTAGTCTTTCATCTTCCACATGACCTCACAATTTAGACTACTAGGTTTTTTTCCTTCTATTTGGTCTTAGAATCAAAAAAATTAAAGTTTGGCCTCATTAGACAAAATGCTTAATCACATGCTTAAAACCTCCTACAGATATACTGAGTTACGGACAGCCAACTACCTAAACAGACAAGGCACATATCTAGCTGAAACTGTAGGAGATGGAGACATCTACTCAAACGCAAACTCTCAGTACCAATAACAGAACTCCCTCTCCCTCTCCTTGTGGTCCAGAACACTTCAACGCTTCTGAAATACTAGAAGAGAATGTGTTTTCGTAATGTCTCATTTACCACAATGCAATGATTCTGTCCACTGCTACCATGAGCAAAATAGGCAACATGGCCCTCTCCTCAGAATAACTTTTAAAATCAAGTGTTGGCAGAACCGCTCTACACTCGCACCTGCGGTTATCTGGAGCTTGCATGATGGCCTACATTACCAAGCCACTAACTTCTGAGTCAGGCCAGAACTGTGTAAAAGCAGTTCAGGAATTAAAGTGCAAGATTCTGCCTTGGACACAAAAAAACCCAACTCATATTTGACCTTGATTCTACCTAATCAGGGATTTCAGTCAGTTTCTTGGGGAGTACAAGCCAGCCGCACAAACCCTCCAAATCAGACACACTGCCCTGTCAACATCTAGTTTCCTCACACAAGTCAGGCTTGTCTATTCTAATGGTTAGGGGAAAGAGATTTTTTTTTTACCCCTCTTTTGGGGAAAAACCCACCTGGTATTGCCAGAACTTGAAAGACTTCTATTAACGATGACCTCCATTTTCTTTTCTTCCCTCATTGTCTTTCAACCTTTATTTGACTGAAATCTTTCACGGTAAGAATACCAATTTAATGTAATTAATCCTGCACACTTCATAAGATGCTGCCTGCTACATTATCTTAGTCTTTACATATTTAGTGTTGTACACAAGTATTTGGAGATATTTAACAGTAGTTTACAGTTTCTCAGTTTATTTACAATCACATATGGGTAAATCAACTAATTCCCTAGACTGTAGACAGGGAAATATGTCAAAGGTTCCCCAGTGCTATGTACTTTCACACTCGTTATAAGTTTTAAAATTCACAGTTTTGTCATCACTTGACACCTGAGACAGAACTGAGCTCCACTGCAGACATGAGCTACTGCACTCTTGATTTTATATTTCTTTTGCAAGACTACAGCAGCCTTTTCTAAAATCATATCCTTCGAACATGGTTGACCATAATTATTAAATAAATGCAATTTTAACAAGAAAAAATAAATTAGGTACACTGTAAAATCAAAATCTTATGTGAACCAGCTCTGGAACTGAAGGTAGAGTCGTGAAGCTGGTCTCTATTCCCATCTCCCTGAGGTAACAACATGCCCTGGGCTCTGTTATATCTGAAAGTCTACATAGTTTCCTTAACAATATAGTTATAAAAGAGGTGAGATAGATGTAATTCACAGGCTTGTAAAAGGTTAAATGGGTTTTACATATAACTGACCAACTGGTGTATCTTAGAACACATGAAGTAAACCAACATCAAAGTCACTTCTGGCCTCTGTAAGCCCACAGTAGCCCTGCAGCCAGCTGTATGAATCCCAACTAATAAACTCTACTGGGCTTTGGTAGATTCAATCTTGGAGGTGGGAAGCCGGAATTTCAGAGGAATGCAGATGTTACTCCCAAGACAAAATTACAGCATTACTGAAGATGACTTTTTTGGGGTCATAAACCTATTTCTTAGTGTAATCTGAAACACATGGTATTAATGTGTGTGCACACAAGAAGAGCAGCCTGGTGATCACTTGACCATCTGTGAGCCTGTATAACACAGGCACAAATTATTACTTGAGGAAATGTCATCCCTTCTTGGTGTCATCTCACTTTGATACTGCTGCTGCACTCCCACCTGGATTCAGAGCTGCAGTATGTTTTACAATGGTATTACAAAGAAATGTGAGAACCTCATGAATACTACTCATTAATAAGCTACAGTCAAATACATAACCATATGAATATTTTGCTGTAAATGTTCTCTATTTTTGGAAAACACTTAAAGGTCTGCATTATGCTGTACATTTCTTTCTGCAAAGAGTCTGCTTGTGGAACAAAAGGTAATGCAGTTATTTAGTACAGGCCAAGCCTTTATCTAAACATTACAGTTTTCAAAGTGGAGGAGGAGCCAAATAATTAATTTAGACTTAAGATACTTTTGCAGTTTTTCAACCACTGAAGAAAAAGGAAACAAAATCATGTCACTTTGTATTTAAAGGGATGACAGTCACCAATATAATTGCTACAAGAGACAGCAGTGTACATGCTAATAATTTAAGCCATTAATTGAGCTTGTGCTGGAAGATGACAGCCTTCTCTTCACACTGTGCCAGATGAATAATGAACGATACACTCCCAGAGTAACTTTAATTTTTAAAGCCAATACTAATACTTACTCATCCATGCTTGATACTTTGAGGTAAATGTGATGATATGGAATGGTATCTTTACCAAAGTGTTCACCAAATAAAGGGAATGAACCATCCAGCCCCTGGTTACTACTGGGACAGCACTTATAGCAGACTTGTGCTCAGTTTTGACATTCACTGGCTTGGGATAAACCTGCCATGGGTTCACAGCAGGGCTATCACCTGGCCCTCATGGTTTTCCACAGGTATCAAATAGAAGCTTGTTCCTTCCAGTAACTCACAGATCTTAAGCTAACTTCCTGAGATCAGGCAAAACAAGCAAGGGACCATGCCTCTGCAGATAAACACTGGTAAAAGCTCGTGACCTCCTCTGAGCTGGCTCCACATCCTCCTCCTTGGGACTTCCAAAACTGTATTTACAGACACTACAGTGAGGCATTCCAAACCAGTAAAAGCTGCAAGACTGATCCCCACAGCCAACCATCGCTCTGAACAAAGGTTTGAGAGTGCAGTGAAAGAAACTGACAGTTGTTTTGTCTTCTAAAGAGAAGCAAAGCAATTTAGGCCTCAATTCTTGGTACCAAATTATAAAGAAAAATTTCTGGTTGCAAAACGTACCATTTCCCATAGTAGTTCTGCAAAAAAACCCCAGTGAAGACAGTGAAAAGCTGTAGCAGGGAAAATGCCTCGGGCCTACCTGGTTGTATTCCAGCAACCTCACGTTACAGAAAAAACATCCAGGCCATAACAACAATCTGACATTCAGACAATCTTGCAACTGTGCAGGATTAACCCTCAGTAGCAGCATGACAAGCGATAGAAGTGTGAAGATGACTGAATTCAGATCTCCCTCAAGCAGCTATTGTGGGGTGGCCAAAGTGATGTGGAAAGATAAAGCACAGCTGGGAGTTTTAGGCATGGGCTTGCTAGACTCCAAACTGTAAAATAAGCCAGCATCTTATTTTGCCAAATTTAACAATTTGCCATGAAGCTCCCCTGGCAGATGGCAGCTCAGATGAGCCTGCTTTGCTACATGGCAGAGAGCTCAGCCATCACAGCAATCGAATGTCTCAAACATTCGATTTGTGGCAGCCATTACACAAATATGACCATGCTCAAACTAGTTATGGCTTTTGACTCCTTAGCAGTCCAACAGTCATGAGAAATCACCTCGTACCTAAATGTCTTCTCCATTATCCATAAACTTCCCAATTTCCTAACAGAATATTATGACCTTTGAAAGTAAATAAAATCAAATGGACAGTCCAAAACTGTTCCTCTTAAATTCTGGATCCAAGTAGACACTCTCACTCCAACCTGGAGGTGACATTTGGTAGACATGCAAGTAGAACTGCTCTTCAGACAAAGGGAAGTCTTGTCTTTGAAAGCAGATCCCATAATTATGTTGTTGTTCTGGCATTTGACCTAAAAGGGGCAGCAGATTGTCCCATTTAAGAAACTCATGCCAACACTTGCTTATATTGCTGGCACATCTTCAACTAAAATACTGAGAATTAGAACTTTCCACCCCAATGATTCTAGGCTGCTCACGCTGTTGGTGTTTTCATCCTTGCTTAGACACTGCTTTAGAGACAAACAGTATTGTGCTTAATCCAGTCAATGAAAGACAAGATATATTGAAATCATACAAGAAGACTGAACAGATAATGTAACTGAAACAACCCGTGGAATTTTTATCAAAGTCATCAATTATTAAAATAATACCAACTGTGCTTCTAGAATTATTCTTTGTTTTCAGACCCTAAGCTGACACTGTAGAACTAGTCACAGCCTATTTTATTTTACCAAATTAAAAAGATCTTATGAGTGATAGTAATGTGCCATTCTCACAAAGAAACTTTTTAGACTTCAGCCTGGGGAGCGACATGAGAAGATAGAGGTTTCCACGCGCCTTAGATCCAAGGCTCACACATGACTAGATTAACAAAAAAAACCCAAGTGTGGTAGAGAATTTTATACATACATCTGTACTGGAAAGGGATTACACAGAAGCCAAATACATTTTATTTTCTATTTTAAGAAGATTATGTATACAATGATCTATATAATACTGCCAGCAAGCACAAGCTGACATTTTTAGGTGGGTATCCAACATAAAGAACTGTTATTTGTCCTTTCTAATTCTGTTTCTTTTGCATTAAGCCAGCAAAAAAAATCCCACTGCGGGTACATTCCATGCTTGGTATGCAAGATTAGCAATCTAAGTCAAGAAGGATTAAAGAAATTCATGGTTAAAGACCAGAACATCAGGAGATACTACAAAGAGTTCCCAACAATGGGATTCCTGCTCTGAAATATCTCTCGGGTACTGGTTGGTAAATAGTTTATAGAGTGGGAGGAAGAAATTCTATAGACACTTTTTCCTGACGTTATATTGACCTTCCTTTCCATGACATATCCACATATGCTGAGGGACAGCACTAAATTTTGCAGGGAAGGGCAGGTATTCTTTCCTACCAAGCCATCTTTAAATTGGAAGCATATAAACAGAATCAAGAAACCAGTTAATTGCTGGAAGCAGAAAATTACTGAAAGAAAGAAATGAAAATTTGTATCGCAGCATTTGCGGTTAGCAATGAAGTGACAGAAGCACGCAAACCTCCCCCAGCTTCTTTGTGTTGTACAAAAAATTCTTTGTAAATGGTGAAATGAAACAGAATACAAGCATAAATCTGGATCAAACGATGGTATGTTCTCACTCCAGACTGCAACACCCATTCAGATAAACATACAGAACCAAATCTTCTTTTGCGTCTAGATTCATAATATGTAAGTATAAAATACAGTTTAAATGAAGGTCAGGAATGATGAAAGTGATTACCTCAGTCGGTTGGTATAGGTATCTACACAGGTCTTCATTTTAGCCAGCAAAGTCCCAACAGAAGCTTGTGACTCCAACTGTTCTTCCTCCTCTTCACTACTTTCCCCCGACAGAGGCAGCAGTAATGGTACCATTGATGTGCAGGAGGCAATAGCACGGAGTAATTCTAGCAGAGCTCGGTAAAGGGGAACGTGTCGAGCCATATCCAAAACTGAGAAAAACAGTTCACAAAAATTAGTCAAACTGAAGACTCTTAGTACAGATGTTTTAAATAGAATAGTTAGATTTTAATTATTAAAATATTAATTACATTAAATGATAAAAATACAGTATTTTGTAATAGGCACTTGTAATTTGTGTTTTAATGGACTTAGCCAGAAAGAACTGGATAAGATACCTGGAAAACAAATGTTAGCAGGAGACATAAGAGGACTAAAGCGCTAACAAGGTATGGAACAGGATCACCACACACTATATTCATTTCTAGCAGCCTAATATACAAACCCGGCTCAAGTTGTAGGTCAACAGTAATTGAAAACAAGTATCTATAGATGAAAAACTGTAACTTACAGTGTAGCAGGGTAGCATTTGCTGATTCTAATAGCATAAGCATTAATAAAGAGAGACTTTCATATCACTCACTTTGTAGTTTCTTCTCCTTTGGGAAAAGTTGTCTGCATTATTGCAGAATATCTATGGTCATGAAATAAATGAAGTCACCTCCTAAGAAGCTTAGCTTTGCTCCTTTTCATGGAGAAAGTATCATTTTAAAAAACATTACACTTTCCTCAGAGCATGCACAGGCTCTGAAAATGATGCAGATTTTATTATACATTTGAAGCACCACCCAGTAAAAATTAATAACATAATACTAGGTGGGCAAACCTCACTGCCTTAGTGCTGCTCAGTGTGATATATATGCATCACAGAAGGAACTGTGGCTAGAATGTGGACATCAGCTCCTCTGAGGAGAAGACAGGCAGAGACACACAATTCTAGTGGATTCTCCAGCACCACACTGTTTTTCTTTTCCACTTGCTTGGAGAAACACATAATGGATGCCATTTCAACTGACTTTCTACCATTAATAGAAATCCTGGAAATGTAGCAATACGCAGATACTTTAACACAGCTGCTTCCTCTGTCCCTAGGACATGCTATTTTTAACCTAACTGCAGAGAAAAATTGCTCTAGTTCAAAGTATTTACAAGTGACCGAGTTTATGATAAAATAAATCTGTTATTTTCCAGAAAAGGAAAAAAAAAATCAAACATCTCAACAAAAAGCCCCTGAGAACTTGCATTAGGGCAGAACAAACCACAGAAGAACTCTTCAATATTTCATTTAGCACATCTCATCCTCCACGCTAAAAGCAGATCACAAACTTTCATCTTCTGTCACCAAAACCCTAGCTCTAAATACAGCACAATGGGACAGTACAAATAGCCAAGCAAAATCCAACAAGCCAGTTTATCCAAGTTTGAATATAGATTTCTCTTTCTCTACAAAGAATTCTTTGATCAACAGCTTGCTATTTGTATTTTGAAACTGTTACAATGGCACAAAGTCTTCACTGGGGGAAGTTCTGATGTGGTGAACAAGAAGAAAATTTACTGGAACAAAGTACTAATCTGTCAGGCTAGGTATCATGGCTCTAAAAATATCCTGTGTCAAAATATCCCATATATTTAAAGCAAACTCCACTGAATTGAAACACTCGCATTGAGAAAATCTGTTTCAATAAACTGATCCTTACATTTTATATATTTTTATATATACCCATTCCTTACACTCAGTCTCCAGGGAACAGTAATTGCCCACAGAAAAATCCTCACAATGTGTAAAATCACCTTAAACATGAATAGACCTGATGATGGTGAAATTAAACAAGAAGTAAAAAAAAGAAAAAAAGAAAGGGGTGAGGGGAGGAGGACGTAGCAGGGCAAAAGAAGGGGAGAAGTGGAGATCCTAAAACCACATAGAGCCCTCGCCAGAAACCTCCTCCCGCCTGCAGTGCTAACAATGAAGCAGCTCCTCTATGTAATCAATTGCTGTTTATTATGGAGGCGGCGAGTGAAGGAGAGATACAACCTCTTAGATAACCACACCATTTCACTTCTGGAAAGCTTTTATTTATTTATTTTAACCATGAAATTTTCATGAGACCAGAATACGTAACTGGAAATCCCGCAATGCTTGCCTGCCCTCTCCTTTGCTAAATGGGATAGTTAAATTCAAAATTACTGTCATGAGGGAAAATGAACTGATGTAACTTTAAAATGGGAATGTTTTCCAGAAAGGTAGGAGAGGTTTCTGGGTTTAGCAGATTCAGCTCACTTGCACTGCTTTGCAATTGTTCCCATGGGAAACATATGAAATGCATTCACTTGGTTTCAATTTAAACAATCTTTTAGGGAACAGCTACCAATTTCTTTTACCTTAACATTAGACTCTCCTAAACTCAATTTCTTGATACCACTATGCGTCTTATGCTATTTTTGTCCAAGGCCTGTATTATGCTTTGTAAGGATTATGATCTATGCAAGTCTGTCCAAAATGCCAGAATTCCCTCCGATCTCCAATCTAAATCCTAAACCATGTTTACCAGGACTGGGTGTCTGGGTAAGTATCAGAAAAACTTGGTGTAAAGAACGCAAAATTGGCAAATTGCAGTTTATTACCTTTATTTGGCAGTTCACCCACTCCTTGTGCCTACTTTGCTTTCAAATGAAAGGGAATGCCAAAATGACTAGTAAAGTATGTATCTGCAGACACAGCTTTGCTTTCTGAAATAGGTTAAGAAGACTTGAGCATTTTTTAAATTTACTTACATGTAATTGGATGTTCCAAACTGGACAGCCATCAATTTTTAAGACACTGTGTTTATGCCACAAGGACTGAGACACTGTAAAATACTCCCCTTGCCCAGAGCCACTGTTTGCCAACTTGTTTATCTCCTCCTGGTGTGGCCAGCTGCACCTGCAGCCATCCAAACAGCACCTTCCCAGAGTCCAGAAGTGTTCAGACTAGCACTTCAGTGTTTCAGTTGTACCACTCAGGTGCCACCATCATCCTTGCCGCTTTTAGTGTTTGCAGCCTATTCAGATAGTTGGGATTTAAGATAGATGTCTTCCCTTTAAATATCATGTATAATGGGAGTATTTCAGAAAACTTTTTGTGAAAACAAAACAATTTATATCCTGTCACAAAGTCTTTTTAAGGAACTGAATTAAAATACTAAAAATATGAATAAAAATACAGAATACAAGTCTGCAAATGAACAAATCCCATTTCCATTAAATAAAAGCAATGCACCCTTTGGACTATCATCCGCACATAAAGGTATCTTACCAACTAAGATGCCAGCAATTTGGATTTTAAGCAAATACAAACTTCAATGAAGAGCAAGTGTTAAATGTAATCCACTGCTTTCTCAGAAGTGTGCTACTCCTTGGGAACACACCCAACTTCTTTCTGCTTGAGTGAATGGGCAATGTGCGTGTAGCATAACACTTTACTTGAATTAAATAAGGTAGCTTCTTGTGTAGGAAAGAAAATCCAACACATCACAAAATAGAAACAGATACTTTTGCTTACAGCAGAGCTAGAATTCGAATAGCATTAGCACATCTCAAATGTGTCAGAATTTTTTTTTCTACGGGTACTTCAGTTGTGTTAGGAAGGCACTAACAATATTTGATTTCTATGGGCATGCACATAAGCACACCAAACTGCAAATACACAGCATTCCTAAGAAAATGAAAACAGGAGATTAAATTCTTGGCTTTGTAAAGATGACAGATGGATACATTATCTAGGGCTCTCTGTTATTCCAAAGTCAAAACCATTATTAAATAATGACAAATTCCTTCTCCAAACAGCTCAGTTTGGTGCTCTCAGACTCCCACATCGCGTGTGCCTGGGCTGCCCTGGCTGTCAGGCTCACACAGATTGGGGTCTTTCACATCTGCTCATTTTTGTGCTGTTGGTGCTCCCCGATTCTGCAGGGCAGCGAACTGCTGAGGAAGGTAAAACCCCCTTGTACCATGGACCAGTTCAGAAGCTGCCCCTTGTTGACCCTCAAACACAACTGCTGCCCAAGAGAGCCTATCTTGGCTTCTCCTAGGTGTCCTGAGCATTTGCCATTTACTTACATCAAAAGAGAGGTAAAGATTATTTTATTACTAGACTTGGAGCAGGGATCTGCACTCAGTTTTTATCCTGCTTTCTTGTCTGCTCTAAACAGGGCTGGCAGGACAGGGCTGCTTGGTGACAACAGTATTGTTTTGAATGAAGTTCTAAATGCAGTGCCTGGGACCTTTGGCACAGCCTGACGCACTTGACTTTCCCTGTGAGTTTCCTATGTGCTTTTCAACTTGCATTCAGCAAATACACATCCAGGTTTCACCTTCTGGCTATACCAATAGTTAACCCGTTCAAACAGCGGAGCACGAAGCAGAGCACAAGTGAAAAACTGCTATTGAACCTGGAGTGTGAGCAGCCAGGGACCTGTAAAATGGCCCCTTGCTGGTGGCCAAGAGACAGCGGTAACAGCCAGGGTGAGGGAGCAGGGATGGGAGGCAAAAGAGAGCAGCCGGTCAACATCACCACAGGGTGGGCAGCAAGACATGACAGCAGTGTTCTGGAAGTGCTTGGAGCCCCAGTGCTACCACAGACAGCTGATTTAAAGGATCACAGCAGCAGCATCTTTACTACTACCATTGTTTTATTAATTACAGGAATTAAGAGTTCTAAGAAGATGAGTGGACATATCAAAAAAACAGGCCAATGTCTTGCTGTCCTTGCTAATTAGGCAAGGAAATTCATTGTGGCCTTTCTGGACAATAGGCAGCAGGCACATACACTTACAATTCACATAAAGAAAGTATCACAGGTCTAAATTTATTCTGTTGCGTTTATGAAATGCAGAAATCTCAGCAATGTCATTGCCATTTTCTAAGATAAGCAGGGATGGCAAACAGCTGGAAAACATTTCATGGTTTAGTGGGATAAGATATTATCCCTCCCTCCCATTCCTTTGGGTACTAAAGGTCAAGTTTTACTGGCATCACTACAATTCAGTTAACTTCTTGCCACAATATTTGCAATTTAGAAAGACACTGAATGCTAAATAGGTATAATACAGATATTTAACATAACCAGATCTTCCTTGTATGCTAATAACAAGCAGTCTGATTTGGGCAGTGGAGGGAAGAGGAGTCTGAATGAAGTTAATGAGAAGGCTTGACTTTCAGGAACTGCCCAGCATCCTGTCTTTTGAAAACTGCAGTCTTTCACACATGCCTAAAGGTCATGAAGCATTAGGGCACTCATCACATGTTTGGAAGCTTATAGACACAGCCTGTTTACTGCTGGGAAACAACTAACGTTCAACGACTGCGTGTGATTTCAAAACATTTCAACTGCTTTCCACACATCTGTTTATTCATCACCAATAGAGATTTATTTCTTACAGAAACCTAAGGCAACTACAACTTTAGTGTAATGAGAAAGCATATAAGGGCAGGTAGTTTCACAGGATCAAGGCATCACCTTAAATTGCATAGATATCTGTAACAAGGTAATGGCCCAACTGAGTCTAATACTCCTTTGCTTTCTTTTAATATTATACAATATTCCAACAAAGAATAGCCAGGCCTAATGGCCCATTAAATAGACAGTACTGAGCAGCAATAAATTTTTTTTTTGCAATTCATTTAACATCCTCAGTACAACTTAACTGGCTGTGAATACGATTATAAAACTTATTTCCATTGCAAAGGATATTTAAAACCTATCACGGAGAATATGCACGTTTATGTTAAAATAAAGGAAACTATTAATATGGCATGCCCATTGTATCAAAAAAATCTTCACACTTAACAGCAGATAAAAGAAACAAATAGGGAAGAATAATTTGTGAGAAAACAATGAAAAGTTCTGCTTTACTTACTCTGATATGAAAGCATTCGCACTGCGATTCTCACTGTGACCAAGCTAATTCCTACCCAAAGGAGCTTACTAACTTGGTGTAAAATGAAGCAAAGGAGACACTTGAGGAAAAAAAACCAAACAACTTTACCAGCTTTAAATCCATCACGTTGCCCACTGCATACCCTCCTTGCTTCTGTCCTAAGAGAAACACTGTATATATATCCTCTCAATCTCTCTCCTGTACACCATTTCTCATTTACTATACTCTCATCATTTAAGGACTCCTTTAATTTCAGTTATTTTAAAGGCCCACAAACTTTGACTATTTTTATTTCTATGCAGTTTCTTTTTACTTCTGACCAATATACATGGACTGACTTTGAGCCTCTGCTGAAGGAAAGTAGGGTGTGCTGGCAGCCACCCTACTGGAAACTCTTTCCAAATTGCATCCCTGCTGCTTGCTTTCTCAACAAGATTTGCTACTGCAAAAACAAGAGCGACGGATATTAAAAGGAAATAACAGAAAAGAACAAGGCATTCTGAAGAGAATGCACATCTACAACCAGGAAATGTAAATTTAATCCATGAAATTCTTGTGAATAACTACAAGCATGGCTTACGTTTAACAGATCAGAAGAGAGAAAATAAAAGATCCCAGGTTTAAACTTGTAATGAACAAATTGATCTCTATAATCAAAGACAAAATTGCATTCTGATTTTGTAATTATGTTGGCATCTTCCATTGCAAGAGGCCTCTTCCTTGCATTGGGTAGTTTCCAGTGACCCGAGAGATGCTTTCAAGGCTTATTTCTTATTTTGGATCTATTTTTCTCCTATTTCAATGAGACTTCATATTTTCCTGGAAAGAAGAATGATTGTGTTTTCTTAAATATTCACCTAGAAGCAACCATCTAATCCTGCCTCTGTTTTAAGCAATGTGAAAGAAAACCTCTGACAGTTATGTAGAGCAGCTATTTACAAAACTGTTCTATTCACATCATGCACAAATGCTCAAAAATTACTACACTGTACCTAAACCTCCCCTGCAAAAAACCCAAAAAAATATCTTTGTATTTTGAAACACTTATTTTTTCTTTCATAGTAAAGTTTAAAGGACATCGAGTCTCATCAATTTAAGAAGCTAAAAGTAAAATAAGACATTCTCATTACCATGTCACTTAGTAAACGGTTTAAGTCCAACTGCGGTACTACACACACCTGCCACCACATTTTTCTTCTACCTTTTTTACCTCTAGATAATATAAAAAAGATGTTAAAGTTCAGTCAGTTTTACACCATTTCCAAAATGTGCTTAGTACTGAGAACGTATTTTTGATCCCTCAGGATATTATTCACAACCTAACCCTCACAGCCACGGTTAAAATGAAGACTTGAGCACGTCATTATCATATTAAAGACCCTCAGTAGCTACAAACACTGCTGTTCAAAGAAGCCACACAAAGGAAACACTCATTTTGGATTTTTAATTGAAACCTTCAGAGGCAGTTTTATGCCCACCAACGCTGCCAAGCACAAGTGAGGCACACTCTCTTTCCAATAAGGCCACACATGCTTTTGCTAAATATTTAAATACAGAGCTGCCCTCAGCCCCCCTTTACTGCATCTTTGCAAGCATATGATCTATGAATGCGGTCCACGCTGCAGGCAATAGTGTCAGTTCCAAATACATCATGCTCTGCTGCCTCTTGATTTTCTGTTTCAGAATCAACCCAGGGCAAGCCTCTTTTCTAATAGGCCTAATTAACACCCTGTGTTCTGCTCCGGTTTGATAGAGGAAATAAAAAAGATTGCCTACAGAGAATTTCAGAATTAGATTTCTTTAAGAAAACATGAACCTTCAGGTAAAAATGAAACAAAAGCTTTCTAAATATGGTCATCTCGTAATAATTTAATTGGCTTGACTTTTTCTTCACTTTTCTTTATAGGAATAATGCAAACGTTTTCACAGTACCATTCTGAGCATCTGAAAAAATGGCATCAGAAAATACAATTCCCCTGCATAATGGAAGCAGGAGGAGGAGGAGGGGTTAAGCCCCCTTATGGGTCATGAGTTACAAATCCTGTGCCAGAGCAGTGAAACAATGCAAGAAGGGTAGGCCTCTGAATTCAGTGTTAGGCTCCAAGTTGATTATTATTAATGTTCAGATACAGCCTTAAAATTTCGTTCTTCTAATGTCAGCACTGAACCCATTAGAGTCAAAAGAGAAAAAAAAAAATCAGCTCAAATAATAGAAAAAGTGAAGAGAAATTAGGAATTACTTAATGAGACTGCATTCAGTCATTAGTACCACTTCAAACCAGGTGCATTTTTACCCTTTCTCAAACAGACAGGCCAGAACTTGAAAAGGGACAAGAGAAAGGCAACTAAACAACCTAAGGTGCAAGTGAGCTCCTGTACTATCTGGAATGAAATCAACTAAGACTTTGCAGCCTCAGGGACTAATGAAGTGCATCATAAAGGTTTTGGGGTTTTTTTTAATTGTAAGTGGTAAAAATAACAGAATTGTACGGATCAATAGATTCAAAGGAATAGACACACCAGTAGAAGAAATAGTGCCACTTGCAGAAGAACATACTCTACGTAACACATCACTGTTAAGCTTTGGAAAAGTTCAACACTAAATGCTGGGACAGTAAATACTGTTACAGGTACAAAAGTAATTGGGTAAATTCATGTAAGAAAAGGCCATCAATGGCCAATAAATGAGAAGATACTACCCTTGGCCACATAGTAGCAATGTGGGGCAGCATCTGTGTCAGCCCCATCCCTATATTCTCCTATAGGCATCTGTTTTTGCCCACTATTAGTGACAAAGTAATGGGCTAGTAACCTTGGTTTGTCTTGGCATTGTTATCATTTTAAGTGCCTTCTAGGAAACTTGGAAAAAAACCCCAGTTTAACTGCAATATAAAAGCAAAACTGTGTTCAATTATAGAAGCAAATGCATTGCTCGAGTTATTTGGTCAGTCATCTGGAGTTAGCGTAGTAACGTGGCTCAAGGGAGCAGACCATGGCTCTTAACTATTTCTGGTTTGCTTAGTTTTAAAGAATATGTGATTTTGAAGAATATTTTATTCTGGTGAAGCATTTTTAGGAAAGTTTATTTTACAAGTCAGGTCAAACAACACAAACGTTTGTCACAAATGTATCCATGATGCCAGAAAAACAATCCCCTCTGCCAGAAAAAAGCACAAGGCATTATTTCATTAAGGCAGTGTGTACAGTTGAGTAAACAAACACAGCTTCCTGTATTTTGAAAGGACAGGGGAAAAAAACCCCAAACAAACAATCTAAAAGACAAGCTGAGCTTTTAAAGCAGAAGTGACTACTAAGTATCATATGTGGTTCCCAGTTTTGGGGATATTACATTTCCATGCCACACTCTAGTCTCTGTGGGAGAGATCACTCTCTGCCATTACATTGTGCTCCAAATAGCCTTGCAAAGGTGGTCAGGTGATGAAGGGATGCTTGTTGGAGGCTATAGAGCCATCTAACATGTGAGGCTGCGAACACATCATTAAGTAAAAATTATTAATGAAAACTAAAAATGCAAACCCCTATATTCATTGCTTTTGTTAGTTTGTAAAAATGGCTCAGTATGTATCAGTGTAGGAAGTACATGAGCAAAACACCAAGAGAAGTCCATTACTGCTCTGGGATCTAACCCCACTGCAACTCTCAAGAATCCCTCCTCTGAAAGACAGCTGTTTTACCCAGCACGCACCAGTTCTTTAAAACCAACAAAATATGAAGAAACACAATTAAAAGCAGGAAGCTACAAACAAATTCTGTCTGCATCAAATCTAGTAAACAAGTGGAAGGAAGCATCAATGTAAAGCTACAGGATTGCTCCACATTATCCAGTAAATATATAATGATATAAAGAAAGGCATAGATAAATGAAAGATATTAAAAAGATATGAAGATAGATACATATGTCAAGCATTCAGAGACAGTATGAGAATAAAGTTTTCTGCCTGGTCGGTTGATGAAAAAAACCCTTCACTATTAATACAACTCTTTATTATTGCATTTAGCAAGATAAAAAGGAGCAGTAATTTCTAATATTAAAGATAAGCTACAAGTGTCAAACTGATCTTCCAGTTCGCCAAGAAAATAAGAAATATATTTTCTGTAGGAAAACAAAACAAAACAGGATTTAAATATCCTGCAGACAAAATCTGCCTTGAAAAAGTAAAAGTAACCCCAAACCACATCAGATGCATTTTAAGTGTCAGAGGTGTGGACACTCCACAGAGATGAAAGGAAAGGTACCACTACTCTAGAAACATGGAGCAGGATTTTTAAGGAAGTTAATCTGGCTTTCATCATCCCTGCACTAGCGGAGGGAACAGTGATTTCACTATTTTTGGCAGAGGAGTGGGCAAGGAGCCACCCTGAAATGGTCCTTAGTCTGAGCGTTACCCCTTCCAGCCCATAAAGCAGTCACTAGCATTTTAGAGTAAGATGGGAACTGAAAATGAAAATGAGATGGAAACCTGCCACTTCATTGCACATGCTGCAGAAATCGACGTGGAAATTCAAAATTAGGTAATTAAGTTGTGGAGTGTTTTTAAACCATTACCTCAGCAGATGGAAAAAGGCCAAGACTTGGGTCTTCTCTTCTAACTGTCAGCAGAGGATACTGACATTGTTACTGGAATGAAAGGACGTGCAGGTCCTGTGCTTTATGGCCAATTTTCCGTATGTCGGAGCACACCTACAAGATCATGTCCTCAGGGAAAAGAAAGGAGACTACTTCCGAATCTCATTCTACCTCAAATATCTATTTTGTTTGGGCAAGGTGGCAGAGCCCCTGTATATACGCAAGAAAACCTTCATCACTTCAGTGTGCATTCTAGAGAATAGTTGGTTGTTTAAATACCAAGATGGGCATTTGGTAAACACACAAAGTGAAGGCTGAGGAGAAAAATTCAAGCCCAATAGCCTTCCTGAGTCAAAGTTAGATGAAAGGTAACCCCTTGCAACCCCTGCATACTACTAGTGCCTTGGAGTGCAAATAGTTATGTGGAAAATTTAACAACCAGTTTAACTGGAAACCACATATGATGGGGAGAATCATCTCTATGGCCCAGCCTTGTGGAACAGGAGAATTTGCACGTTCTGTGCAACTTCATGCAAGTTCCTGCAACTCTTACTGAAATGGATCATCCTCCATTATGTTATGGTATACCATTAAATGCTAACTTGAAAGAAAATAATATTGTTTTCTTAATGAGCCATGCTTGAAGTAGTCCTCTGGAGAGCTCAAAAAGATATAAATAGTATTAAAAAAAGCTGGAGCTTCTGTGTTGGAGTAATCTACCATAGGTTAACTCTTAGACTAACTCTTTCAGCCACAGAGATCTGTTTCCTTTGACCTCTACTCAATACTATGAATACCCTCAGACAATAATAAGAAAGGAAATACCATGAATGGGAAGTGTCTGCATAAGAATATGGGCAATGTCAGGAAATCTGCAATATTTCATTTAAAAAAACAGGCGAGAAAACAAGAACCCAGAAGAAATAAAAGACAAGTGAGACTGTTATGGCCTGGAATAATGAAGACCGAGCACTTGACCAATCAAATGAGACTTTCAACTGGTGAGAGTGAAAGCTGGCTCTCACCTAAATGTTCCAGCAAGTTCTTCAAATGCAAGTTCAGCTACACACCTCATCTGACAAAACCCTTCCCTGAAAGTACAGGGAGCTCGCTCTTAGGAAAGGCAAAGTCAAGAAGCGTAGAACTAACCCTGGCAACCTGCGCTGTGCATGAACTGAAAGAAAGTGGCTGCTGATTTATTTAGTCAAGAAATTTTTAGCAGCTTATCGAATTGTGCTGCCACCAATCAACAAAGCCATTAATATGGAAGGAAAAAAAAGGAAAGAAGATGCATTACTTTCATTACTCCTTTCAGGAGTCTTGTGCATAACCAATGCAGCATTTATGCCCCACATGCCGTTACTGTATCTTTAGCAATAAGCACCAGGAAGGCACGAGAGCTTCAAAAAAACCCAAAGTAATGCAGCAGATTATACATTTTGTGACATCACACAGAAGCACAGGACATCTCCTGTGCTGTCACATTCTCCTCTGGTGGCACGGTCTCCTCTCAGAAAGGACTGAGTCTGCTGGTAATGCGAGGCATCATTTTTAAAACTAATACCTCCAGCACAATCTGTGACTGTCTGTAAGATGCGATGCTGCACAGCAACGTATTCCAGACACCAAGCACTCAAATTCCAAGCCATGATTTCCAAGTCTAAGCAAAACCACTTGAGATGTACTGACTAAAGTAAAATAAGAATGAATGGCAAGCCCTGTAACATTTACTCTGTGAACTTTGAAAGACACAATGCCATTTCTCTGATTTTAAACGGGCTGATGAATGTCTTTACCAATTACCCTCAGAGGGAAAACCAGTCTAGACTCCCGATCTTGTCCTACAAGGAGGGATACAGCTACCAGTGTTGGTTTCCAATTAACAAAGGGAAGAAAGGAACTCCAAATGAAGCACTCATGGACCTTAACACAAGATAAACGGACCAGGAAAGCTTAAATGCTCCCTCCACCTTAAACAAGGCAGAAGCATTACTGCCTTGTGCCCTGAATTGTCCTGTCAGTGACCTCTTCTGTTTCCTGAAGTTTCAATTGTACTGCTATGACAAGATGGTGACAATCTACTGGCAGACAAAACTTTCATGGAACACTTATGGCCAAACCCAAATGCTTTTGAAGCAAACAGCCCCTACCTTTTATTTCTCAAGTGAATAATTCAAAGTAAACATACAGAAACTAACTTCAGAAATGAGAAGAGCACCAGCTGCATCTCATGTATGATCTGTAGGCTTGTACACATCATTGTATCAAGCACTGGCATCTGACTATTTCTCTGAAAGCTTCTTAACATAGATAACGCATTTGTGGGAGACAGGAAGGCAAATAGGACTGTTTTGTTTCCTTTTTCACAAAACACATTACACAGTGGAGTGCAAGGCATCAAGGTCTGCCAAAAAAGTATATCTCACGTTAGTACCAGCAGCGTTGTCTAAGTTCCCAAAGGGAAACAGTAAAAACTTACAGGTCCTTGGCAGGCAGATTCAGATACATATGCACTCTGTCTCTCATTCTTTCAAGACAGTCGCACTATCCTGTAGCCACAGAGACCCAGAAATTCATAGTGGTCTCCAGATGAGAAACAAACCTTAGTTACTTATGTTTTCAGGATTGTGCTGTAAAGCAACTTCAGTGGCTTAGTCATCATTTGGGGAAAAAACCCCAAAAAACCAACTGTGATTTAAGGGTCATAAAACCAAACAGACAATAAAACCTTACCCCACTCTTGCTTTTCCTCTGCATTATTTAGCCAACAGGACAAAGAATATGTGGGTGAGAAGCAGAAGAAAGAACAAGGTGAGATTCAAGATACCCGTCTGAAATCTGGCCTTTACCCTTCCTATTTCTCACCTGATTTCTAGACTCTTTCCTACAAAACTCCCTTCCCCCTGGAAAACGTAACATGCACTTTAATTCACTGATCAAGTGAGAGGGGCCAGAGGTTGCAACCTTATCTGAAGTATGCTCTGTGCATGTAGCTGCAAAATCCACCGCCAGCTGGATAAATCAATGAAGAGCTCTCCAGTTAATGGATTTATGTTTAAAAGCCATATAAAACAACATGCAGTACAGAAACAGATAAAGATTGAAGCAGAAATTACAGCCTCTCAATGATCCTTGCTAAATAAAGGTTTGTCGAAAAAAATACTTCTGTTTAGCTCTTTGAAGTAAGTAAACATCAGTCTTTAAAGGACTAAGTGCTTTATCTGCAATCCAGTACCCAATTACAAGCCAAATCTAAGTTGCTTCGTTCCTCCCAACAAGTAGGTTTTTAATTCTCAAAGATCTCAATGCCATGATGCTTCAATATATATTTCATTATTACTCCCTATAAATTACAACAAATTTCTGCAACACAGTAGAGCTACAAGTACAAATTTACAATTTGTTCTTTCATAAATCTTTTATATTATTACCACTCAAATGGATAATTGGTTTTGACATTTAAAAAGAATGCTGTTATTAGAATTCTACTCCAAAAGCACTATCTACTAGGAAACAGACCACTGCTTTAAATGTTTTGAAAACCTAATAAGCATGAATTAACTTTTTTCAATAGAAAATAATAGATTTCCTGAGATAACAATTTCATCCTCTCATTCCAACACTAAGATGACAAATCAGAGGAAAGAAGTGTAGCAAAATAATGTGCTGGGATGGCGGTATTTTGGTTTTTTTGGTCTTCTTTTTTTTAAGATCAGTCAGCTGAAGCCTTGTATGGACAAAATTTGTTCTTTCTCACAAGGTAAGATGCTTTACGGGCTTTAGAGAAAGAAGAACTTGTATTAGTATTGTTGTTCTCCATGAGCCACCATCCTGGTCTAGGATGAGAACTAGGTCTAGTTCTCACTTGCCCAAGTTCCCCTGCTTGTCCAGGAAGGGGCCAATGTTCACTTACACTCAAACCAAGGTCACAAAATAGTCCTGGGTACCCACTATCTTTGACCAAAAACCTCTTGAGCTGCAGAGAACAGCACTGAATCATGACCGAAGCATTTTAAAAGTTACTAACTGCTTTTTAAAGGTGTGATACCCATATAAGAGATTGTTTCTGACTCCAGTGAAGAAGAACAAAACGAAGATTGCTTGATGTCCCATGCAAGACTAGAGACTGAAGAAGAGAAAAAAAGCCTCTTGCCTTTTTTCCATTATTCCTTTCTATCATATCCAGAAGGTCACCACACACAGTTGGGGCTGAAACCCTTACTTCTAACTCAGGAACATTCAGTCACCAACTTTTGAGTTGCTTCAGTTCATTAAGAGTGTGATTAAAATAGTTCCCTCAAAACAAGTGTGCAACACTGCACTTGACACCCTCCAAATGCAGACTGGTACAGTTTTTCCTGAACTATTACCCAACTGTCAAACTTACCACTTTTCTTGACAAAATACCAGAGTGCATTCTGACCGGGCTTCACTGGTGCTAAGAGAAGCTCGTGTTGAAAGGGCTGTGGCAGAAGAACCAGTACTAACTACTCCATGACCATTTAATTGATTTCTTAACACAGAGCTATTTTAAAGCAAGTGTAAGAGACTGAAACAAGTGAATTTCTGATAAGTGAAGACTGACAGGTGGGCGCAAACTAGAGCAACTTCTGCAGTTAGTTATGAGAGAATTCTGATTTTTTCCCAAGGATATTCTGAATCAGTAACCAAGTTACAAAATCACGAAAAAAGCTCAGGCAATACCAGAAGGCACTGAAGTTCCTCAGTCAGAAGGAAAACAAGATAAAGACACATAGTTGAAGTCTCAAAATAATCATGTCAATACTGAAATTAAACACATGAAAGAGGTGTGAATAAGAACAGAAAGAAATCTGTAAGTAACTTGTGTTGCTACAGACAGTCAGAGTTCTTCCTCTTTTTTTCAACAGAAGAGTAAAAAAATTCTTTAAAACCTAGCTCAAACTGGCCATGCCCATCACTGCTGACTCAAGGGCATCAACACGTCAGTCTGTATCATAAAAAATAGGCTAACAGCTCTCACAAAGAAGACAGTAGCTCTGTCTAGTTCTCAGGAAACAGAAAAAAAAGGAAAAACCCGAACCAACACAAAACCCGAAAGAAGCAGGAAGGAGTGCGATATCCACTTCTCACTTATGCCAAGCAAACCAGTTCGTCCTAATGTGCACATACTATTGCATCTCCCAACAGACAGAGCTTTGTTCATTGTTTTGCAATTTAACTGAAAAAGTGTGAGATCTCATAAAAGGAAGTTTGTGGAGATTGTCAAAGAAAACTACAACACATCACCTACAGGACACGCATGCGACTACATTTCAAGTAGTTTCCTGTGTCTCAGGGAAATGCAAAAACTGTAAGGGAAAACCATCTTCATGGACAACTGATGTTACGAATAATCTTTTGGATATCATTATTGCATTTAAACCTAAATAGATTTTAAGTCTAGACAGCTCTTTACATTCTTCCTTCCATTTTCTCCTTCAAATATTCCTTTACATTCTGCTTTAACTTGCAATGTTCTTCAGAGCATTTGCTCTCCACAAGGGTAAACGATATCTGACACAAAACATGCTATTTTAATGGGAAAAAAAAAAAAAGCATATAGAATAATCTTAAACTGTATGAAAAACTGTATGAAAAACTACATAAAGCCACAAAAATTCATGAGGAAAATAAAAACTTATACTATGGTTAACAATACATGTTCCTTTTGTAAATGTGATGTTATGGCTATTCCACATTACTCACAGCAGTAGCATATAGAAGAATAATGATCACCTAAGTATCAAGGCTGTAAATCACTGAATTATACCACTGAGTTTTTACAAGATAGCCTGGCAATTTCCTCGTGGGAGTATGAATACCTTTAAAATATGTATTGGGGTTAAGGTCTATTCCTGTGCAATACAAATGCTCAAACACCAGTGGTAATGAACAGAATGACCTTTAATTAACAGAATTTGTTCTGCTTTTCAAATACTACATATATCACAAAAATCAGTTACCAAGGAATTGCCAGTGTCTTACTAAGTGCTTGAAAGTTCATCTAGACGAAAGTAACAGATTTAAATTTAGGATATTTTTGTATGTATCCAAACCCAAACACTATGTAACCATGTAATGTTTACACCGAAACAGGCAGTTTTACTACTGACTTGTATAAAATGTACTCCTAAACTGATGCTGGTTTTCAGAAAATGCAAAGTATCTCCCCATCTTTCAAGTATCATCAATTATTGCAGGTAAATCAAGGCCTTTTCAAATCAACCTATATTACTTCACTTGTGAGAAATCTCGTCAAGTTTTCTCTTCATACTGGAAATGCACTGTCACTATATGGAATTAATTTGTAAATACCACCTTCCAGCTAACATGGATGAATTCTTCAAGTTTCCTATAACTGAGAAATGTTAAGCCTGACAACCTTTCCTTCTTTCTTCCTAAACAGCAACTCTTTGCCAGCACTGACAACTTAAGCAGCTACTGTCCCATCCCTCCTATTGTGCTAGAGATTTATTTTTGGCTGGGTCTGCTTTCCAAACCACATCATGGCATGTGCACGTAGACATGCACACCAATACAGCAGAAGGATGGGAAGGGAGAAATGCCTCCAATCAAGGACCATAGCAAACACTGGATCTGAATCATGGGGTGCAGGAGCTGTTGCTCCCCCTGGACTGCATGCAGAGGGAACCCAGAGAGATTTGCTTCCCTGGGTTCACCTTAGCCACTGAAGCACCAGCTGCATCATAACAGCAGACCAATATCAGACATCAACCATGGCAATAACCAGGCCAAGAAATACTCTGTGAATCTTCTGCTGCTCTCTGTGGATACCTCTTATTTAGCTGGCTATTTGCAGTAGAGCTGCTGAATTTACTTTACTGGCACTATTTACACTTGATAATATTGCAAGAAATTCTTCTGCTGGCTTTGACTCTTTATACGGCTGTCCTGTCAAGGTGACAGATTCCTACCCTCCAAATGCATCATGAATCATTAAAGATGCACTTTGCACAATTTCTCAAAGGAAAAGGTTTGATTTTTAACATCAGAGGGTTAATATTGTACAATGGCTTGAAAATTTGGTTACTGTGACATGCTCTCAGCAATGTGAATGGTTCAGAATACACTAGTGAAAATCTCACCATCTTTGTATCTCTGAATGGATCTAAATGAATACGGAAATACACTCAAGATACATATGCAGAAAACAATTCCAGGAACAACTGAAGCTGCAGCAGCCTTTTCAGAATAAGAGAAGAGCTTAAAATGAAAGACCACATAGACATATTAAAGCATATTTTAAGGAAGTAATGCTAGAGAGACTTAACCTAATTACTTAATTCTCTTAGAGTCAAACAATTTCACTGAGGCAACATTGCTTTCAGAATAAAGAGCAAATCATGTCCAAGCACCATGCAACTCATGGTACTTCAGACATGGTATTTACATTCAAGTAATGCACATATAAAATATACAGTTTTGTCCATTATTGAGAAACTAACAAATGTACTGCGACACTTAAGAAAAATTAGAAACAAAGTGTAATGTGTAAGTAAATTAATTTTAAAATGGAAATATTTAAAGCAATGATTTTACCCCCTTTTGCTTTCTCACAAAAAGACTATTAAGAACTGAATTTCAGACAATACCTTGTAATTTCTAATATATGTTGTTCTGGAAAGTGATCAAGGTTTCTAGTTCCATTCCTACTGTTTCAATTCAGTGCAATGAATTATGTTTTGATTTTTTATCTGCATAAGCTTTTTGTACCTTTTAATTCTGAATTGCTTGATATTTTAAGTATTTTTAAAACCATAAGTTTTCCAATGTACATAAAACGTGTCTGCCTTTATATCAGAAGCCGTGCTGTACCAATGAAAACACACTGCATTGGTAGCCTTCCTAGCTTAGAGTGACTGAATAAAAAAATCTGGAACACAGCTACTTGCAGGGGTTATTAAAATTGTGGCTTTTTAGCTGAAGAGATTGGGAAGAGCAGACTTCACAGAGCTGTCCCCAACCCCCCTTTCCCAATAGGGCGGGCAAAATATACCTCTCTGATTTACCTGGAAAAACATTGCGTTTTTCTTCCTATGAAATCACAACAGGAATATTTTTCTGCAAGTCTCTGTTTTCATTAATTGCGCACTAACCTGCATTCTTCGGATGGCGAATAAAAGCAAAAGCATTAGAAGTAGCATTTCCCATAGAAACAATTGCCTGTCAAACAAAGCATAAAGAGACAAAAGGCAGAAACACTGTTTCAGCTTGAATGCCTTAATGTCACCATTTGTCATGCAGCACTTCTTCAGCAAACCCCGAAGTACAGTTAACTCTACTCCTCCTTACACTGCACACTTTCTCCTGCGTGGGTACTACAGGATTAAAATGTGCGGGGCCTGACAATGAAACAGCAGCCATCGCACATTGTTATGCAACTCACTGTCTGCAAGGGTGGCTCGTAGCTCCTTCTTTATTCAGCAAGTGCCAACTGCATGTTTAATCAATGTCACAGCTCACCACAGTGTGCAACTAAAGCCACTGTCATTCCTCTCTTCAGATTTGCCTAGCTAAGTTATGCAATGCTCCGAAGAATACCTTGGAATTCTTTCTGGAGGCTCTGAATGCAGGTGTGTGGCAGTGTTCACACAACTGCCAGTAAAGTCGACTTCTTTTCATCCTTTTTCAGGCTGGACTAAAATTACATAGTGTGACTGCATGTAGTTTGCTGCATTTGGAATTACAGCGTGTCAACGTGAGAAAGCCTCTTCAGACGGCTTCACAAGTAAATCAAAGGCTGGCTTTTCCTGAAGTCTTAATAACTAAGTACAACTGAATAAGCCCAGCAGCTGTTTGGGGTTTTTTTGTGGGGTTTGATTTCTTTTTCCCCAAGACAAAACCGAACAGCATGCATCAAACTGCTCTGCATCATCTAAGGAAAAAAAAATCCTCAGTTTTAGTGAGAATTAGTCAACAGTGAAGATCATTACCAGGAAGGGGTTTACTGTTTTTCGACCAGACTTGCTTTAGTGGATTACCGAGAGAGAAGGCCAGTCATTTGGAAGATTCTGCAACATTATTATCCTCACTGATAAACTTCATTAAGGAACTGTTCATGCTCCTATCTGGTCTGTCTGAGTGAGGAGAACAGCCTCTTCATGAAGATAAAAGCCTGGTTTGCCACTGAATCAACGAGTAAGAAGCATGTCTGATGACATTTTATTCCTGATGCAATGTAGGGTAAGAAACATCTTTGGTTTTTTCACCTTTCTGTGAGATATTCTCTAAGCTGATGACTTGAATTTAGACTCGCAGCAGAAATACATTTATCTCTAATGATTACATATGCTTGCCAGGAGAGAAAAATGCTATTACAGTATAAAATGTGACTGCAAATCTTCAGTAAATTGCGGGTTATCTGAACTAGTAGAAATCCCAATCAAATTCTGGTTTAAGGTTAGACACTTCTGATCAATAGGGCTAAACCAGCATAGCAGATTACATATAAGATCAACACCTCAGCCACTCAGCCAATGAACATAATTTTACAGGAAAGATGTTTTTACAGGAAATTTGACTGTAAATTAAGAGTACAAGAGCAATTAATAGAGATGCCCTGTAAACCTCACTTTTGCAACAAAAAAAAGGTAATAAATCATATACACATCTGTAAATACCTGAAGTCTTCTTATACTACACAGAATTTTACTACTATAAAAGTGCTGCTGTCTTTTGGCATACTGTAATAGCAAGCATATATAATCACAACAACAGCAACCTTTATATTTGAAGAGACAGACATTTTCTGTTACATGCTTGCTGTTGCATGGATGTCCAAAAGCTGATCTATTAAACAAATAAAAGGATAAGATCTCACCTGCAACTGCCTACTTAGGGCTCACTCGTCAAAAAAGGCTGTGATACTGTGTTAAGGAGGCTATTTTCCACATTCAAAAACAGCAGACATGAATATTTTCAACTGGTTTTGTACTGTGATAGTTAAATATGTAACAGCTGAAAATTCACATAGTCTCCCCAGGCATTTCAAAGTATCTGACAATGCTCACATACTTGCTTTTACCAATTCCCTGTTTTATAAGGAAACACATTATCTGGCTAAAGAAAAATTTTATATTTCTTTCATAGTAAAGCATATTAATTGGGCTTGAAGCATCAAGCTGTTTTTCACTCCTATCAAATCTACAGAACAATTAATTTTAACATGCACACATGCAAAAATAAAACAAAAGACGAATACAACTCAATAAGCACAGCATTAGGAAATACTGTGTAAAGAAGTACAGAATTGCTTTTAAAAAGACCAAGCTCGCATGTTTGTCAGACCAGATATATCATTTGCTTGCTTTCTTCTAGCTAGCTGCCAGAATACTGGTGAAGGTATTTGCAGGAAAAATGGGGACCTCTGCCATCACAACACTGGAAGATGTAAAAAGGCAAGAAGAGAAAGAGGAAAAAGAAGAATCTATTTTAGCCCTGCTTGGGATTATTGGAACTGTGCTCAATTTATTTGTTATTGTTTTTGTGTACATCTACACCACACTTTGATGACATTTTTGAACATCAATTGCACAGCACACCATGCAAAGACCAGCGATGGTAAGAGTGATTACTATATTTAAAGCAGAACCCCACCACTGTCTGAAAAGATTATCAAAAACATTCCAGAGCAAAGTGTGTGGCTAAGGGTGCTGCTTCAGTGACTGCTACACGTATCTGCGAGCCCAGCTAGGGTGCTAAATTACGTAAATGAAGGCAGGTGATATTCAACTTCTCATTGATAACAGATGAAATCCAAATAACAGAAACAGAGATGGCACTGTTTGATTGCCAGCAAACAAGCAAGAAATGTAAGCACTGAAAAAAATGAAAACATAGAAAGAGATGAATTAAATATGTAAGTACATATAAGCAAGCCTCATGATGCTTTCTATGGTTTTGTGCAATATGCCTCTTCATAGCTGAGACCAGAAAACAGACAAAAGGGTTTTCTTTTTAGATCACTATAATTTAGGCTTATAACTTACACTGATGTATAATATGTGTGGAAATAAGAACACTGTTATACCAAAAATTGTAATAGTACGAATAAAATTTTAACTATTGACTATATTCCACAGCATTTTTATTAGCCTTATGGAAAGCTGAAAAAGGTTAGATTTTCTTGCCTTTCCTGAATCTGTATTTGAAATCATCATGCTATATTGAAAATGTGCTTTTCCAATTAAAAATCCTTTAAAATGGTGTGAAAAAATAGTTTCAATACCTCTCTTAAGAAATATTAGTAATTACAATACATATTCTCCAAATGAAAAAAATCATAAATTACATTTTCCATATTGCCATTTTTAGAACGTGTTTAATGTAAGTAAAAAAAAAACCACTTTCATGTTCTCATCCTAATGCTAATACTCAAGTGAAATGAAACATCACACAAGGATTCATGGTGTTGCACGGAGAACAGGTTTAATTGTCTCTGCCCAGAAGAGTGTACTCCCTGTTTCTGGACCAAGTTCTGAAGGATTTTTCCCTTTTTGTACAATTTATGACTGAGGCCCAGAACTGCAGCTCTTATGCATGTTCCATCTACTGAAACTGATGAAACTATTTCTACCTTTTAAATTAAACCTATGTAAGTCTTTGAATTGGATCCAAACTGCAGTCTGAGATCATAGAAGATTTTTGCATAACTAAATACGTATCTACTAAAAGAAAAGCTACTTTTGGGAGTTTAGGATTAAAAACACAGAAAAAAAAATAAAAATAAATACACACACAGAGAGCAAAACTACAAAAAAACCCAAACAAAAAGGAAACACTGAATTTATTAAATATCCTTCCTAGTATTGCACGTGCCACAGAGGAACAATGGAGGAGCTGCATTTCTGAAAAATCAGTTCAGTTCCTTCTCCTAGACTGCAAAGCTACATCCAACCCTTCCATAAATTGATAAAGCAGAGCAATACATCCCTTGCATAGGTGATAGCTTATTACTGTATACAACTTCATTACTGCTAAACCAAATGAGCCTTTGGAAGTCGCTCTGAAACAAGCACATGCATAAGATAAGATCAGAGATCCTGAACAGAATGAATTTGGCAATGATATTTCCATCAGCTGCAGAAACTACTCTGTAATACTGATTTACTGATGAATGAGGTAGACAATGGTATATTCTGGTTCTGCGCTCTTAACCAGTACTGGCTCAACTAGAAGAACTGATAAACAGAGCTGAGGCTGCACTGGAAGGAAGCATGTGTAGACAAGAAAATTTATTCACTATCTATGGCCTACAGCAAGTCCCTGGTATTCTATACTCATTTTCAGTACATGAAGCACGAAAGCATTCTATAAAACTCAGCTACATTCTACAGAAATTATGCAGGTTGTTCATCTTTGACTACAGAATAAAGTCAATACATTATTAAATTCTTCAATGTACTTCATATTGACATACTTATGGATATTATTGCATTAATCTCATAATACAAAGATATTTGAGATGAGTCTTAAAATGAGAGGTTACAAGAACCTGAAAACTGAACAGAAATATGAAATTCAGGTAGAAATTACTGCTGTTTTGATCCTGAAGTTATTTAAAACTTGTCAATTCTGTGAAATAAATAAACAGTTTTATTTCATGTCATTTCAATGCATAGCTCTCTTCTCAAAATTGTGAATCAACTAGTACATCAGCCCTGGAGTGAGACATGGCACCTTTTTTTGCAAATACTTCAACAGTAAAACAGATAAAAAGCAAACCCAAAGTTTTAGCCAAATGTGGCAAAGGTTCATCATCATTCCTTTTTCCAGTGAATGAGTTCATTAACATTAATGAAAACCAGTGGAATTTTTAATTCCAGTAATTATCTACTGCCTAAACTGCCACTGTACTTTTAATTTCACTTACAGTAAAAGGCTTTGATCCTTTGAAGGGAGTCAAAGGGTAATAATATTATTAGAGACTGCCCTGGCATATGAGCTGTATTTTGTTTTAAAATAGAAGCCTAATGTCCTCCCTTAACAGGTAGTACTTGTCCTCTATTATACTCATGCAGACCTAAGTCTTACCTTAGTTAAATGAGCTCAGCATACAGCTCTGGTGCTTAAACATTTAACCCAATATATGCAAGAGAATCTCAACAACATAGAATCATAGAATAGTTAGGGCTGGAAGACCATCTAGTTCCAACCCTCCTGCCATCGGCAAGGATGCCCCACACTAGACCATGCTGCCCAAGACATAAATTATTATAACAGCAACTACTTCTTATTAGACACAGTAAAAAGTCAGTAGTCTAGGGAAAAGCAGAATTTCATGGTGATTCAACCTTTACGCTGCAGTAGTACGTTTACACCTTCAACAATGAATAAAGATGTAGTATGCTCTTAGCTGAATGAGCTCAGTGTACCAACTTCGGACAGCTGTAAGGGAACACAAACTTCCTAAAGTACTCAGCCTACTCAGTCCAGTGGAACTGGACTACTTTGCAAACAGTAGAGTAACACCATATAATGCCTTCAAAATAAGTATGACTAGTAGAAAAGAAATGCCATAATTCAGCAGGCAATCTAGTGTAGTTTAAGCTCTGAGGTAAGGAGGCAAGGCCTGAAAAGTATGACTAAAATGGATTAACTAACAAAGGTATACCAAAAGAGACAGAAAAAAGAATTCAGTGTGTTCACCTTCAACAGATTTGTTCCTAGAACTTACTAAATGAAGTTCACAATGAGGTATTGGACAGCAGGATAAAGCAGCACAACTGTTAATGAATCCACAAGTCCAGGATGTGATAGTACTTGGTATACTATGAAAGGTTCATTAAAAGCAAATATTGGACTCTTAAAGTGGAACATGCCAGTCAGTACACACAATCCTTTTAGTAAAGACCTCACATAGAAATGCATAATCTCTTCTCAGCAGTCAAACCCAAGGAAGACTGAGCTAATCTAATGACATGAGCTATGCTGACTGCATCACATGGAAACTTTACCCACCGAAGAAGGAAGGGTGGCTAAGAGAGCTAAGAGGGGAGTGTGCAATAAAACCCCAGCTAAAATTACAGTATTGCCTGCTTCTTGTAAGCCTAGGAATTCAATCAGAGAGAATTCTGCAACTTGCAGTGAGGTCTGTCTTCCAAGGAACGGGTGGTATAAAACTCCTGCACTCTTCAGCTTTAAACAAGATTAAGTCATCTCAGGGTTTCCTAGATACTAGTTTATGGACAAACCAGTACAAGTATATTTTTAAGCATAAACATTCTACCTAATATTGTGGTATCACTGATAAATCCCAGCTTCACTGGGCTTTTTATTGTCCAAGACCATAACAAAAAAGACAGTCCCTGTCCTAGAAGTCTCTTCTGTTTCATGATTCTCTTCCACTGCCTTCTCCCTGTAAACCTCATTAACTACTGCCTTCTCCTTTCCCACTTGTAAATACTAGCTTTTATTAGTCTTCATAAATCTAGGTCCACCAGTCAAGTAGCTCTTACTTACCAACAAAATCTAGACCTTCATGATAGCCATGTCCTTGGGTTAGAATCTGACCATCACACATTTGCTGGGAACCTCTTGTTGCACACTGTAATTTTATTGTTGTGCATTTTGTTCAAGGAGAAAAGCATTCCCATTTATAAGAGTTCTACAGCACTAACTCTTTAAAATGAAATATGCTGTATAAAATACAAAAGTGAAAAGATTTTACATGACAGCTTTCGGTGTCAAGTGTGCATAACTGTATGGTAACAAATACAAGCTAGATGTTCCACAATATAGAAGAATGACATCAATTTTATAAATGTAAATGTGAATTAAGTCCTTAGAAATAAACACAAGTGTAATAATACTAATAAAAAGAAAATTTCACCATGTTCAAGATAAACCTTTTCCTTTGTAAAATGAAAGGCAATAAAAGCAACAGTAATGCCATAACAAGATAAAAAACTAACACAGGAGAAAATGATCAAGAAACAGGATGAAGCAGCTATTGCTCCTTGTGACTAGAGCGATCTTGCATAATAAGCAAAGTCCTTCAGAGACACCTAAACCTAAAAAAAGCAATTACAGAAGTTAATGGAAGTGGCCAGTTCACAATTTTCAAGGACTCCACAATCACCTCGTTCTGATGCAGATGAAGCTGCAGAATGTGTCAGAGCAATCTCGTTTGTAATGATCTCCTTCAAGGTAAGGAGGTTTCTAAAAGATTAAATATTATGTGAGGACTCCTTACGTGATCAATGTTCCTTTTACATGGAAAAATCTATAGAGTAATCTAGTCCATGTACATTTTGGGTAAATTACACAGGGATGGTGAAACATATTTAAACAACAAAAAAACAGAGAAATTTTTAACTGTGACATGGCCAATTATATATAATGATACTGGAACTGTTCATGAATTTTGTCAGGCCAACTTTGCAAGCAGGATGCATCACACCTGTACCTAACTGAACATGTGTACACAAAATATAAAATTCTCATCAATACCAAAATACTTAGTGTCTTGTATCACCACAGTGGTATCAGCCACTTGTCTGCAACAAACGCAAACAGCCTATCTGTAGCCTCACTGCACATATTTCTTTAGAGAAAAATTATCCCACATCATTTTCTGCATATGACAGAAACATATGTGCGTGTGTGTATGTGTGTGCATGACCGCCGCTACTGCAACTACTGTCAGCAAAACCTAAAATCTAGTTGAATACCTCCACAGCATAAGGGTAGCTCCTTTAACTGGTCCCACCAACATCCATTCCGGTCTAAGAAAGTTACAGGGTTATTGAAAACTGCTATTTTCCACCATTCCTGTGCCCAGAACAGCTTGTTCCTGCTGGGGTGCCAGAAACCAGGAACACTATTAGCATTCCTTATGCAGTGTCCTAATTCCACAGTTCAGCATGTTACAGGAACAATATAGTTATCGGCTTCTTCCACATGAAAGTACCTTTTGACAGCAGAGGGTACAATGATCTCAAAACTAGAATACCATGTACGTGAGTGTTACTACTAATCCTGTTTCCTTTCCTACAACCCCCTGGGTAAGCATTCAGCCCTGTTGAAGAAGAGATACTCAAGATAGAGAAGCCTGAAATGAGATCAGGTCTAACAGAAAAGACTCAAATCTGTTCTACTGCTTCAACATTTGAAATGTTTCAACTATAAACAGATTAACCAAATTTTTCAATCTCATGACCACTGTACCAGAGCTTAACCCTGCTCCAGAGCTTCTCAACCTGTTTCTCTTGTGACAGCCAGCACCCGTTAGCTACGTTTCCGGACACTCTGTTAGTGGTACTGAGAGCCCCAGCATCACCTGTAGCTCACACTAATGTGAGAATTATTTGCCTGCTTCTGAATGAAACAGTAATCACTGCATTGGAATTATGCATGGATATTACTAAGACAAACTGCTTTCAGGGGCTCCGTTCAAACTCAACGCATCTAACTCAAACATTCATGAAAAGGAGGTATTCTTTCCATAACTCATCCTCCTCTCACACTGATAGCCTATTACATTTTTAAAGGCAAGCTTGACTGATATAAGCCTGCACAGTTGTTATTATTTTTTTTAAATCCAGAAGAACATTGTTAATTATAGCTGTATGTATTGACTTCTGAACAAATACATCAGGAAACACTCAAGACTACTGCTTGGATCAAACAAAGGAAAAACACCTTCAGATTTTACAGTTCTGAATTCCAATAGAAATAACCTCATGCTTTGAGAATTTTGTAATGAGAAGAGAATCTAAAAGCTTTTTGCTGAAAAGCAAGGTTTTGCTTTGCTTTAAGGTAGTTTAGCTGCTACATTAAGAGCGACACATCCATTTATTAAAAAGCAGGAAGCATCTCCCTTGTTTACTCTTTGTCAATTGTCAATTCAAAAGGACAACATTTCAACATCTCCTGCCAACCACAAATAACAGTAATCCAGCAGTAGAAAACACACCTAAACCAAACACTTCCCACTGAAAATTTGCCTTTTCTTTGTACTTTGGCAAAACAAATGGCCTCTGAAAGCCAAACAAGTCTGAACTTCCCACTACCTGCCACATATTTCATCTCTTCTATCAGCATCTGACTTCTTTCCCAGTTAAAGGTGACTTATACAGACAGATACTTTTTTCTACTGAAAACAGCAAAAAGCAATTTCAACTGCTGTGATTCATCTGTAGCTCTGAACCAGCAGCTTCATCCTTTAGATAATGAAGCATTTTTTTGGCAGGTCTTTCAATGACTTTTCCTTCTTTACCTCAACAAAGGATTTATGAGTATGTGATCAAAAGATTACTTCATTGGTTTACACATTTTCATTTGTGATAATGAGCCTGGTCTATAAGCTCATACACAGCTACATGTTTTGTTTTGCTCACTATAATATGTGCAAAGTAGAAGCAAGAAATTAATTGTAGAATTAGGAAGAGGTGTCATACTGCAGACCAGCAAATGAAACCTCTTCTTATTTTTATTATAAGGCCCCAGCAGACTTTTTGAACTACTTCAATTCCATCATACAAGATTATGTAATGCCCTTGTTACTACAGATTAAGAGAGCCACGTTCTTGCTTTAGTCCTGTGTAGCTTTGACTACATGGATGATTTCTCTTTTACCTTGGAGATAAAGTATACCATGTAATTCAAAGAGAAGCTATAAGAATTTCACATCACCAAACCCTACAATTGACATCCAAAAGAACTGCAGTAATGTGATAAGACATCTTACCAGTTACTCAAAAAACAGGGCAGGCAAAATAAGGTTCAAAACCAAATTATTCAGATTTGGAACAACTCCTTCTGCTACTTAAGGATTAAATCAATCTTTACAAACTAAGCAACTGACCAAAATCCAACCTTATCAATAACCTTCCCACTGAAGCCTGTCATGTAGTGAAACTGACCACAAATCACAAACCCAATCTACTGGTTTTGCCACGAGTTCCACAAGGGCATTTGCTTAACTCATGCTGCTTGATGCTATCGCGTGCACTGAAATGGTTTCCACACTAAGGTGCGACATACTGGATGAAAACTATCAAAACATCTTTGTTTTAAAATTATGAGTAGAACTGTGATGACGACATAACTCAATTGTTTTCCCTTTAAAAAACACCAAACAAACCAACAATTTAATTGTTCCCAGGTATTTGAAATATTTTGCAGCTTTGATAAAAGGCTTATTTATGTATTTCCTAATCAAAGCAGAAAGAGCTTTGATCAAAATAAAAGATAATTCCTTTAATACTACAACTTCAGGCATACACTTGCTCATATACTTGCTCGTTTTTCTTACAGAATGATAATTTTTCTTCACAGTAAGATTCATGGTCTTGTATAAAGTTCTCTCCATGTATCTTCTCGAGAACAATTAAAATGTAAACTTTTCAGATGGAAATACCATCTTCCTGTTAGTTTCAACCATTTAAGAATTTAATTTCAAATTTTAAGACATTAAAACAATAAAGTTTAAACTTGCACAACAAATGAGTATTTCAACGAACACTATCATTTCATTTGCCAAAGCTCAAATGAATGTTCCATTAGTACAATTCTAAACTGGCAAGTATTCCGAAAGAATACCTATTGTACATACAATAGCTTACTTGACAGAATTAAGCTAACTTTGATTAGAAGGAGACAATGGCACACTACCTGAATCGTTGCGGAGGTATGATGACATGGCTGGGATGAGGCAAGACTGACTGAGTAGCTCTAGGAGAACGGATGGAAGAGCAGTGCTGTTTTGTCCTCTCCCCTCATGACCAGTTTGGATTTCTCCATTTGATGTACTCCCTGCAGGGTTTATATAACTGGCAAGAACCTGAAATACACAAAAATGTTTCATCAAAACTGATCTGTTTTAGGCAAAACAACTTCCTTCCTTTAAGGAAGACGCTACACTACTTTAGTAGCTATTTTGCTAATTCAGTACTGGTATTTAGTTCAGCAGTCCCAAAGATACCTGGGAAGAAATTCTATACAGTTATTACATCATGATTCCGACTTTTGCTAATGATAAAATTAAATAAATATTATAATTCTGAATTACCTTGAAAGTTCAAGTAATACAAATTCTGACAAACCTGCTGGAGTTACTCAAAGCAGGAGTTTGCAGGCTCACACTGAGACATACAGCTGATGAGTCCCATTCACATTAGAACACCAACTAGCAACAAAAGACGTGTGTTTTGTTGGGTTTTTTATACTGCAAATGTTTCAAAAACCTTTTTAAATTCCTTCTGGATGGAACTTCAGGGTTTACAGATGAAATGACAACTTACAGTGAGCATGACAGTTATTTGGAACAACCACTTGCAAGCAAGGCTCTTGCTTAAGTGAACAAAGAGCAACCTTCCCCACAGTGAAGGCAGAAGTCACCTCACACTGAACACTTGCTCCTCCCTTCACAGGTCCTGACCATGTGGTGTACAACCTAATGCACTTCCATGGGACTGATTTGTGCAGTTTTACTTGAAAATCAAGTAGGCTTGAAAGGCTGTATTATTTGAAGTCTCAGGGGCTCTATTCACCTTTTCATCCTTTTCTCCTTTCTTTCACACTCCCTTTTTGATCTGACTCCATTACACAAGGTATTTTGCTGCAGCATCTTACCAGCACCTCATACAACAGAATTTCTCTAGACAACCTTTCTAAAGAAGGGACCTCTGGATCGCATAATACAAAACACTGCCTAGAAGCTTTGTTGAAAGCTACTTCAGGTGATTTTCCACTTTCTTGCTTAGGAAGGTTGTTTCAGATTTTATTTGATTTACTTTTGCAAGGGACATGAAACTAGTGCCTTGTAATCTACAGTGACTGAAATAACTGATTACACCAAAATGATAACTTCATCAGTCAGGTCATGGCATTTTCAAAATTTCATCTCCTTTGTGCTCTGCCCCAGCAGTGAGTGTAGCTAATGCATCTGAGGTGACAGTTCTGTGAATTAAATTTTTCATGACTAGATAGAATCTCATTTTCCCTACACTGACCTAAGACAACAGGGGTTGGTTTCATTCCACAATGGACTGAAAAGCCTAATTATGCAGGATTTTCTTCTCCTTAGCATGAGGCATTTGGAAGGCAGACTTTTACTAGTGATTTGCTATTGTCATTTAATTGACATACTCATGATTTTATAGTATGCCTGAGTGAGGTCTTCTTATACTGATACAACATATTCATTAGCACCAGTAACAACCACAGGCATTTCCTTGAAGCAGAGCAAAAATATGTAAGAAATGAATAGGTAAGATTAGTTGGCATGAAGCCCAAAATGCCTGTTCTCACATTCTCCTCCTTTAATGGACAGTTTTTACTTTTGATTGAATGCAGTGACATTGATAGAGGTACGTGGCAGCTCCAGGGAAACACACTAGAATGCTTTTGGTTCACTGTCTATTCAGAACTGTCACCTGGGCTTACCCACGCTGGTCTTTTTTTTATGCAGCACCCTAGTGATGTTTGAAAACAGCCCCACTCAAAACCTGATCTATACCATTTTTCATGTACACAGGTGGTTGGTTGTACATTATTTTTTCCTCAAAATACCATAATTACTCTATGACTTAAAAAAAATACAAGTCCATTTTTACTATGCAGTTCTAATTTTTCAAGCACTTATCATTGATGTTTTGTTATTACACACCTGTAGAAGGCAAGTCACGTGCTCTTCTTCTAGCCTTTGCTTAGTCAATGCTTGTTCAACATCCCATCCTGAAGCTGTGGAGCCTGTTCCAAAGCCTGTACCCTTGGCCCAGTACAACTGCTGTTCTTCTGTTGATGCAGTGTTGTGTGTACTTGATACCTGCGGCTAAGTTAAGAAAATTCACAATAATTTTATGTTTTTCATCTTATGAACACTGTCTTTAGAAAACCTTTGTTCCACAAAAGAATGTAATCCCAATTTATTAAAATCATAAAGATATCATCAGGATTCAGTGAAATTCAAAGCTTTAGATAGGAAAGACTTTGCAACATACATGGAGTTCCAGTACAGATCAGCCCTAAATTGTTGTTAGTGGTTCTTCAATTTGACCAGAACTGTAAGCCCATTTTTGTTCTCTTTTAAGGTACTACTACTGCTTAAATGATGAAAGGTATCAGAATGCTACTTAATGTCACGGTAAACATCACAGCTCTGTAATTAATACTGTTTAGCATGTAGTCAATTTTAATAACATATTCAGAATGAAGGGGATGGGAGTAGAAATGTTATCAAAAGCACAAAAATGAAATGTTGAGATGCTCAAGCATGTGTTGATTTTGAACAAATGCCCCAAAATAGCAAGAGGTTTAAGTTATATGTACAGCAGTGAAACACAAAATATTTCCTCTCCAGGTAAGGGAGGTGGGAAATATCTTGCCCTTAAAATCATCTGAGAGAATGCACTTTTCCAAAGGTGCTTGTTCAGGTTTTGACAATGGTCTGCCTCACTGCATTTTACTAACATAACTCCAATACAATATTGTTCGGCTGTTATGAATATTTAAATACTTATGTTAATTTTGAAAGTTTACCATATATATGGTGAAAAGGATACCAAAAAAAAAATCTGACCTGCACTTTTTAATCAATGCCCTCCTAGTTACATATTCAGCACACTAAACAAGTGACTTAATTTTTGGGAGCATTGAGCACTTGCTACTTTCTTTACTGGGTGACAATTAGCCTTACTGGAAACCAGGCATGTGAGTAGATGCTCAACTTTAATTTGTAATACCTGATTTACAGCTCTGAAGTTTCATTTTCTGTTCTGTTCTTCTTTAACAAACTTTGTTAAAGGTTGTATTTGAAGGAAAAGAAATGACATATGAAATTACCACAACAGCAAATAAAGTTACCACCTATGAAGTACCATACTGAGAGCAGTCTGGAATCACCATCTAACTTTTACAGTGGGAACGAAATGTATCTCGGTGATGAAATAGCTGTGTGGTTATTCTCATGTAGACAATGCTCATTACATCACTCATGAACATGTTATGCCTTTAAAACTCAAGAGGACTGTCATAAGCACTGACTTTAAGCACTTGAGGGAAAGCCTGGCCCCAGAAATACAAGCCTCAGTGCAGGCCTGATGGATCTCTGGTTTCAACTTACCATCTATCACCTGACAGATGCAAATTATGAGAAAGCAAGCTGTTTAAGAGGTCATGGTAGAACTGAAGCAGAGATAAAAATTAATGGTTGCCCTTTGCCTCCAAAAGCACAAAAATTTAAGGTGTTAACATGCCAGTAGCCTGATACCCCATTAGAAGCAGAATATCTCAACTCCCCCTTCAATTTGACTAGTCATTAAAGTGAGCTACTCTGAGGCACAGCTTCATCTCTTCCTTGCTCAGCCCCTCAGTATCAGCTGATAAAATACAGACAGCCCTATATTTCACAGCTACGTAGACATATTTAGCCACAAAGAACTTTTTTGTGCAAGCCTCTGCCACAACAATGCTAAAGAGGGCAAGTCATGAAGTTGTTTTAAACACTTTCATAGACCATTGGCATGCTATGCAGAAATAGCAGCTCAGAATCTTAAACAACCAGCGGATACATGTTCTGAATAGAACGTATAATACTGGAAGCACCCTTGGAAAAGTTTCATTTTGGTGATTCGCTCAGGATCTGGAACCCTATGGAAAATTTTTGTCTTTAGATATCACTTACTCATCAGTAAAATCGGTATAAAATAATTGCTGCACTTATTCATTAACTTTCACAACTAAGTTTTTTGTGAAGCATTTAAGAGGAAACAGTTTGCAGCCAGTAGAGTTTAGATGATGAACACTAAATAAGGTAATGAGGTCATGCTATCTAATGAGGATTAAAGAACCACTATCCATTGAACATTATGTCTCTCACACACTGAAAAAGAAGGTCCTATAAAAGAAACTGATTACACCTTAATGCCTCATGACAACCCTTCTTTGCTGGTTAAATTTCATGATTACTATGTTCATTTGCAACATGCAAGGACAATTATTTATTCAAGTTCTATTCAATTATTTTTGTTTTTCATTCAAATGCCAACTTTGCAGAAATTAGACTACAACAAAAGCTATGAGATTATTTTCTTTTCTATAGTTAAAATTCTTAATACTTCTCAGTGACCATAATGCTGCTGCCAAACTTACCTCTGCCTGGTTGGGACTAGAGTTGGGCACTCTTGGCGCATGGTGGCTTAGAGCAGAGAGACAAGCGAGGATAAGATGTATAGCCCCAATCTCCAGTGCCATGCGCCTAAGCAGTACTCCATCATCAGTAGTTAATGGTGTAGTGCTGAATAAACTGCACAACACATGGAACGGCAGAGTTGGAAGTACATTTGCTGAAGGAGACTGCAGGATATGACCTAGATTGAAGAAGAAAAGTATCAAACCCGTATTTTCTTTCAATAGTTCAGTACAGCCTGTTAATCTCTGCAATAATCTATAAGAAACACATCCAGAAAACTACTAAGGTCTTAAACATTTGGATATAGTGAGCTGCCTTCACAAAGAAATTTCAGCTTGGGAAGAGTGTAGAAGAAAGAATATTTTTTTATTTCTTTTATGGATTTTGTTAAGAACCAAAGTTATAAAATCTGATTCACCATTTTCAGAGGGAAAACTTAGTTTGGGAATAATAGCGAGTATACTCCTGCATTTGACGACACTTCGGGTTGTTATATCTGAATTAAGAAAAGAAAGGAGGTTTAGACTAATTTAAAGAAAAAGAAACTTGTAAAATTCCAACTACAGCAAGTTAAAGAATGCACACAATCAGCTAACAGCAGCTCAGCTGACAAGGAGCTGTAGCTTGTCTTTTTTTTTTCCATATTCATGTGCCTAATGTGGGAATCAAGGCATTGACACATTCCAATCTGTGATGCTATTCAAGTTGAGTATGTGGTGAAATCCTAACATAATTTTAATTAATGAGCTGCATGTTTTATAGTAGAATTATTTTAAATTTTTAACCCTTCTGCATTATGAGCAAAAATTACTTCCTTTTAAAGCTACATTTCAAATAACTGAACTATTAATGCAACATACTCAGATGTGGGACTGTCTCAATTTTTTCTGTATTTTACAATGCATTTCACATTCCTTCCCACGGCATATACAGAGATAGCTGAAAACTGAAAATACTTCAAAATAGCCAACTTTGTTGAGAAGTTTGCTTTTTATTCTAAATGTATTTTCTCCCTCATTCTTAAGAGTTTCTCAGCTGTATCGTCATACTGAAATGCATGTTTAAACTGAAATACATGTCTAAACTGAAATACATGTCTAAACTGAAATACATGTCTAAACTGAAATACATGTGTCTGTATTTGTATGTATATACTATGTATGTATATAACTACGCACATACACACGAGTTAATTCATATCTATCTGACATTCTGTAAAGACAGTAGCACGAAG
>WYDI02019164.1:11332-33127 GCA_009867235.2 Psittacus erithacus | reverse complement strand
GGTGCCCGGGCTCTTCTCGGCCGCGCCGCGCCGCCCCGCCCCGCCCCGCCCCGCCCGCCACAGTAGCTGCTCCAGCGGGCACCGGAGCGCGGCCCGCCGCCGCCCCGCCGCAGGTGAGTCGCGGGCGAGTCGCGGGCGGCGCCCGGGCTGAGAGGGGACCCGTGGGGAGGCCGCGTAGCGAGGAGCCGCGTAGCGAGGAGCCGCCTGGCGCCTCTCCACAGGGGGATGGGGTGGCGAGAGCGCGGCGACCCCGCCCGCCGCAAGGGGAGCGCTCCGGTGCGGCGGGAGCTGCGGGAGGGTGGGTGTCTCCCTCGCGCCCGCAGCTGCCCCCCGTCCCGGGGGTCGGCGCTGAGGAGCGGCTGCCACCCCGCTGCCCCCGGCCGGGAGGTTTGTGCCTGGCGGCCCCGCCCCAAGGTGTAAGGAGAGGCGGGCGCGGGCCGCAGCCTCCTGCGGGGGCCCGGCAGCCGCCCCCCGTCCGCTGTTTGAAGGTTACGGGCGTCGACCTTGGGGGCGTCCCGCCCGAGGCCTGCCGTTGCTCCCCGCGGCTCTGAGGGGAGCGGGCGGCGGAGCCCCCGGGCTTGCGGCGGGGTCTGGCCGCCTCCCGTGGCAGTGGGAGCATGGGGCAGGTGCGACGTCCCCGTCCTCGGGGCGCGGGGTGACCGCGGCCAACGCCCGCACCTGCGGGGGGCGGAGCGCGGCGGCGCCGGTGCCCGAACAAAAGGGCCGGGGCTGTGCTCCCCGGCCGGGCCCGTGTGCCGGAGCCGCGATGTGCCTGTGTGCGCGGTGCGGCGTCGGGATGAGCAAGAGCAGTTTTTATGTGAGGCTGAATCGCTGCTGTCGGCTGTGGTGGTGCACCCTAAAAGGCATTGGTGGTAACGATGGCTTGACCTGGCCTACAACAAAAGGAAGAAGTACAAAGTACGCCTGTTAAGTTTCCCCAATAAAAGGTGCCTTTCAGTGTTCACATACTGGGTTAGGTAAATAATCTGGTGTTTGCTTTGGGGTTTCTTTTAAATGAAAGCTAATAGCTTCAGCTCCTTCCCCTTAATTGAGTCTGCTTAAAAATGAAGGTGTTAAGTGGGCCATGTGTATCCCAAGAGTCACCTGGAGAGGGATTCTTATGCGTGATCTGCCTGTCTGATTTGTAGCATCCGTGAACTGTCCTGGCAGAAAGACTGCCAACATGTTCATTTTCAAACTCAAAATGACCCTAACGATTTGTTTCAACTTTGTGTTTCCAGTTCTCATTGTAAAGAGACTTTGCATTCTGTGGTGCAAACCTTTACACTTGTATGAGTTGAAGTGATCCATGCCTTTGCTGGCATTTCAATGTCTGGAGATAGGTAATGGAGAGGTCTGCACAGAAAGCTGTTGGTCATTCTTCATCTTTTTCAATCAAAGCCTGAAAAGAGAGGAGCTGGATGGACTGGGAGAAAATGATGGCTATTCTGTCAGTTATCAGGACAATTAAGTGATTGTAACTGGATTATTTTCTATGACTGGAAAATCCTTTCCTTTCAGGTGACTTATTCATCTAATAGCATGCACTGCAACATTTAAATGCTGGGAAATCATGAGCATTCTTAATGGAATGAAGAACAACTGTGTGATATGTAAATCTCTGATGTTGAAACCCTTCAGTCTGTGCGTGTGAGACAGCTTGTCAAATGTTTGTGGAAGCCTCCAAATGGCAGAAGGGATTGTCAAGGGATTGTTGTAGGGATTGTCAGTGCTGGTGATGGGTTTCCCTTTTTTATTATTTTTCTGTACAAATGTGACATACTGTTGCACAGAAAGATCAAAAAATGCTCTTTTTTGGCATGAGAGGCCAACTGTGGGGTTAAATAAGCTGTGATACTAAAAAGTGAACTTTTGTTATTACACATTCTTTGAGCTCGGTCTTCACTTTGTCAGGTTCTTCTGAGTTTGAGGAAGGGAAAAAATGTAACAATTTTAATGTGGAGTATTTTGAGTTGCACATACTCTGGCAATGTTGAAATAATGTTGACTTTATTGTTTCTGTTTAGACCTTAAGGAGAAGATCTTTAGCCATGAAAGAGAAAACTAGAATAACATCTAGCTGTGCGTTTGTTGTGAACTCTGTCACATGTGGGCATGTATTTATGTATATTGATATGTGTATACACACATAAATAATCCACAGAAATAGTAAACTGTCTGAGGGGCACTGAGGGGCAGGGAGGGATGTGCCTGAGGGTAAAGCAGTCCTGGCTAAAAGCAACCAAGGAGAAGCACAAGATTAAGTGGTGTTGGAGACCTTTCAGTGGTCCATGTGTCTTCTGTGTTCTGACTGACTTGCATAAGGGCGATTGTGTTCTTAACCTCACTTAAGGCATGCACTGGCATCCCTGCATATGCCTGTTTTAAGGGATCACCCTGCAAGAGGGGTGTTCTGTCTATAATGAGCTTTTACTCCTGTTAAATGTCAAGTGTGTCTGACTTGGAAGGAAATCATTGCTGAGGTAAAGGATGTTGCTGTGTTAGGAGCTGATGTATGGCAGTCTTGGGTATCAAAGAGTAATGTGGGCACAGCGGCTTGTTACATAAAAAGTTGTTTTGGCAACTGCATTTTGGCTTACTGACAACAGCATTGTTTTCCTTGCAGTTTCACAATTGGAGAAGAAATAGTTATATGATAAACATCTTTAATTTTGTTATTAGATTTGTTTGTTTTGCTGCCTTAGCAAGTGCTATAGGATACAGTGGTCCTGGGAAGAAGTCACTGATGTCATGTGTTCTGGACAGGGAACTCCTCATCCCCCTTGAGAGTGCTTACAGCCAGCTTCCAGTAAACTTCTAATGGCTGCAAGCTACTGAAGTTACTTTGCATCTAAATTGAAACCTGTTTTAAGTGAACAAGGTAGTTTAATAAGCTAGTGACAACATTCTTGTGAACATATAATAGCCTGCCCACATCACACGCACAATTACAGAAAAACTGTTTTAAGTCTTCTTCCTCCCTTATGAAGAATTCATGTGAGGAACCAAGAAAATAGAACAGTTGGTAGAATTACAGTACAGCCACTGAACGTTCTGCAGAATGTTTTATATTTTATAAATTACTAAGTAGGGAAGCAATGGTTATATGTTATTAGTGTGTTGCAGTACTTAAATCAGCTCTCAGGGTAGTTCGAAAATGTTATTGGTAACTGTTACTGTCTGCAGAATCTGAAATTATTTATAGCCCTTTTGGATGTAAAGAACTTAAGAGTCACTTTAACTATAGCAAATGTGTCTTGAAGACAGACCAAGGAGGTATTAAAGCCTGTTTTGCTTCTTGTTCTGTTTTCCTAACTATTGTGAGTCAGAGCGAGCACCTACCAACCAAGGATTTGTCAGTGGGTATGGCTGCTTGTCAGATCTCTTTGGGAGATGTGCAGCCATCAGGTTAGGCTTATACTCTGAATCTTAGGAGCTCTACACAGCAGCAAAACCAATTCTGAAATCCCTACAGATAAAACAGCATTGGATTTAGGGGTGGGAGCAAGTTGGAAAGAAATGTATTACAGGCTAAGTAATGCTGCCTTAGAACAACCCGATGTTATAACTGATTCCCTTTGCCTAGATGGTGGCTTAGTCTTTACTACTAGTGTTTTGTTTCAGCTTAGTTTTGTATCTTTCAAAATCCCAGCACCTTCAGGGCAATAGATTGATAACACTGAAGTGTCTAGGCTATGCATAGAGGGAGAAAAATAGAGAGAGAGAGGTGTGTAGAAGAGGTGAGAGGACAGAAGGAGAACACTTTTTTAATGAAAAATAGTTACAGTAGGAATTCAAAATGAACTATGCTGTAATCAGTTTATGATGCTAATAGGGAAAGGAGCCAAGAATGCAAAGAAGGTAGCACAAACAAGACATATAAAAAGAGCTGGTTGCATAGTAACTCTGCAATCATTACTTTAGTGGAATTGATTGTGCTTATTTTGTGATACTGGCTCCTTAGTCCGAGCAATTACAATATACATTGCGTTCCTACCAGTACAGTTCATTTAATGTATTGTGTTTGTAACAGTAAGTTTACTGTACATCTTTTGATGCAAGAGTGTGGGAGTGTCTGGTGCAGTGGCCCACAAGGTTTCATTTAAAAACAGCATTTAAATACACTGTATGACCAAACAAGATTCCTGCAAATTATTGAAAATGGGATTTTGCAAAGAAGCTTGGCATCTGCATATGGTAGGTAGGTAGCAGGGATCAGCCATGCAATCAGGCCTTGGTACCTGTTTCATTTTACTCTCCGCAATGCTAACTTAATACCCTTCTGTGCTACTGTTAGACTTGATCTGTAACTCCAGTCCTTGTCTCTAGCAGTCTGAGAATGCTTGTGTAACACCCACATATAAACAGGCAGAAATGTTTCCGTCAACATTAAACAGAGTGCAGTAAACATGGGAAGTCTTCCAGACAGGTCCTTCTCTTTGCTAGGACGCCCATTCAAGCCTGTGAGACAGTTCAGAGTAGAGCTGATCTGTCATTTGAACAGTGCAGTCTTGTTGGTATAGCTGTGCTGTTTCCCAAAAGGGCTTTTAGTGTAGTAGAAAATTTCAGCAACATTTTCCCCAGTGGGATTTTATTTCAGACCTCAAAATAAAAGCAATTACACAGACAGGAAAACAATGTTAATGTGACCCTCTGCAGGCATGCTGTGTCAGTCACAAAACTCACCTTGGTGAGGTGGTTTGATAACACTGAAGTACCTGTGGTACTGAAGTACCCATGGTTTGATAACACTGAAGTACCCAGGCTGTGCATAGAGGGGGAAAAAAATGGAGACAGAGAGGTGTGTAGGAGAGGTGAGAGAACACAAAGAGAGGAGATGTAATGAAAAATGGTTACGGTAATGAAAAATGGTTACGGTAATGAAAAATAGTTACGGTAGATGGATGCAGTGGCCCTACTCAAAGCAAAGCTGGTAGAAGCTCATTCTTAACCATCTCTCACTGTTACCCATGGAGATCAAAGTAAGCAAAATCAGGTACTGAGTTAAAGTGGTAATTGTGTGGAAGAGCTATTTTGGTATGACACTACTAAATTATAAAATTTTTACACACTTAACCACCTAAATTAGTTCCACCTTTGTGGTGTCATATAAGAAGAAAGCTTCATTCCAATCCTCAGAACTCCTGTGTTTTAAGATATGAGACTTCAAATCACACACGCTTAACAACTGGTTTCTGTAAGGTCAAAATTTATATTGAACAATATCCAAATTAAGAGTTCATTGCAGTGTTTTAGTGGCTTATAGCTCAGTACACCTTGTTGCAACTTGAATTCTTGCTGTCGCTGATTTGAAAATGAGTATGAAATTTGTTTTACATTGATACAGTTCACAGTGTGAAGTCAGTGACTCAGCACCGGTCTGTATGGGTACAATTTGTTACAGCATCTTTCCTTCATGCTCCAGGTTGCGTATTTTGCCTGCTGATCATCAGGCATGATGGCTTTGAGATGCTAGTTCATTCATATGCACTGGAAGTAAAGCGTATTATAAACCAAGAAAACAACCTAGAAGGAAAACATTTCACTCTGGACTCCTTCTCTATGGAGTCCATTATTGTAATTGAGAATTTAAAGAGTAGATGCGTTAGACTAAGTATCAGAAACTTTTCTGTTGAGCAAGTTCATCCTCTACAATGTTAGTAAATGGTTAGTGTTGCAAGGAAGAAGAGTGGTTACATGTAACTTTAATAATGAATTTAGGACAGTCTGCAACATGTAGGAGTACCCCTGTGGGAAGATACCCACTAACCTGAGATTTGTAAAATGCTAGTACTTGATTGTTTATCCCTGCTTAATGAAGACTGTGCTAACAACAATAATGAGAAATTGAAAGGCTGTGATTAAAAAAAAAAAACACAATAAGAAAGCTGCTATTCTGAATTATTAATTTGGTTTGCGTCAGTCTTGTTTTGTTTTAGTGTATAGTGTAACATAAAGGACTGGTTTTAGAACAGTTAAGAAAACAATGAGTGCCTTTGTTTCAGAAATATTAAAAAGGGTAATGTTAATCAAGTGGGTTTTCCAGGGGCAGTATTCTTTCTGGGAGGAACTTGTTTCAGTGTTGTTGTGCAAGAGCTAAGCAGGAGCTGTTGCTGCCTTTTGGACTTAGCGGAGTTAAATTCTAAATCTTAATTCCAGCTATGTCTCTATCCTCTTTCTTACATCTTGTTTTGATAACAACTTGGATCTTAAGTCATGATCTCAACTTTTTACCCTTATGATACTGCTGTGAGGGGAAAATACTCACTTTTAACCAATATATATTGCACATCTTTAGCATCTCTGTGCTTTGTTAAGGAATCCCATTGCCAACTAGCATTTCCTGTGCTCAGAGCTAGGGAGGCTATCATTTGGAGATTGGCAGTGTCCTTCAAGAGGCCAGCAGCTGATCCACAACATGTTTTAGGAAGGCCTCTATGCGTATTCTCCTGCAACTGCCTCCTGTCACTAATTTGGGGCATGTAGTTATTGCCTTTACTGATGGGTTCACTGTTACAATTACACATAAAATAAAGATTCTGTAGTGTGGCTGCTGGAATTTCTCAACTCCTCTTTGCCCAAGAACCAAAGAGTGAAATGTTTGGGTTTGGATTCATTCAAAAATCTTAGAATGTCCTGATTTTTATTTTGAGAAGCTTCTTCACTGTCTTGTCTCTTGAAAGGTTTTTATTGGATCTTATTGGGAAAGTTAATCTTTTTAGGTAACTTGGTTTGGCACATGTTCAACTTTTCTACTAGAAGAGCGTCTTTTTCTGAAAATGAAATGAAAGTCAACCTGTATCTGTCATATTTTCTATCTTGCAAAGGTTGAGCTTTATAGCTCTTGCAGTCAAAGTGGATAGAGGAATGAAACAATATAACAAAAACACTCTTCTCCGCAAGATGTGTGAGTTAGAACTGAGACCATGTGTATAACATGTATAACTGAAATGAGATTCATCAGGCTGGAGTATTTTGAAAAGCATTGAAAAAGCAAGTTAGTTCTGGTGATTTTAAGTGTCATTTGGAAAATTTCAAGAAAACCGTCTATTGCTTGAGGAGCAAGGTCTTATATTGTATCATTCTAATAGGTTTTAATGCAGCCTTGGGAGGTAAGACCTTTACAGATACGGGGGAAAAAGTAGTACTGGGAAGAGAAACTGAAGCGGAAACAATCTTGTAGCCAAATACTAGGATTTAAAAAGCCAAAATTAATAAACTATTGTGATATGCAATATGATAAGATACTGAAATGTTCATAACTAACCCAGTCAGGATGGCACAGCTGTTCTTGGTTTGTCAGTAGTTTGAAGAAGAGATTTTTCAGGAACATGATCTCTGTTTCTCAACAGACTAAAGTCTTTCATGGTGACCATTGTCTGTGAACAACAGGAATGGGTTTTAACAACACTTAACTTTTGCAGGCTTTATGCAGGACTTGGACTGTGTGTGTGTTAAGGTGAAAGGAATAAATCCCTCAAGTAAAAAAACCCTGTAAAATTAGCTTCTGACTCTGTGGATAACTGTTGCTATTAGAAGTACGGCAGATGAATTGGAAGCATGCAAGTGACTGGCTGGAAATAAAATGTTTTCATAAGTCAGCAGTAGTGAAGGCTTTGTAGGACAGAGGAAATCCTATGTTACACCATGCAACATGGAAAAGGTATTAGGTCACATACTTCTTACTGGAATTTAAAAGGTCATGTGTAGAGAAAGGAATACAGCTCACACTTGGTAGTGTTTAGCATTGTGACATGTGTAGAATTAAATCAATTAAATATTGAGAAAGATATCAGATTTCACCATGGACTTTTTATAGTAGTTCTTCCCTGGAAGTCTAACCTTTAAAATAAACTGGATTTGCTCTGTGAATACCACTGGTATGCTTTTAGCTTTTGCTTCTGGCCATAGGAAGAGAAACATGCTTGAGATCCATTTAGTGATGTGCAATAGTATACTGTCCTTATCAGTGCCTTTTCCAGTAACAAGAACTACAAAACTAATTTTTAGGTTGTTTAACAGAAGTTTGACAGCTACTTCACTTGGTTACCCAGATAGCCTAAAATGAACGTTATGCTTGTTTCTGTGTTCAGAAATTGATCCATGATTTTTCCACACATTGTGGTGTAAAAACCATTTTTTAGATAGCTTGTTCTGCTAAAACTTAGAATTCACACAATTGCCTTCTTGTAAATCATTTCATAGCTCTGCAGTGTTCTGGATTACCATGTGCATGATAACAGCCATAATAATTCAAATAGGAACAGAAAGCAGATTTTTAGAAGCTTCTACTTTACAATTTGAAAGCATTTAGTTTGGAAATGTCTTCTCTGGTACTGCAAGAAAAGTCTGATCTGTAGGTTAAGCAGGGCAAGATCAAAACCACCACTGGCACTGAATGTGGAAATTGATAAACTGACCTGAATAGTAATAATTTCATATGAAGTTTGTGAACTGAATGCCATCTATTTCTAGCTACTGCGTGTTTTATGCCTGTAATATGTGAAATACACATGAAACTCTACCATGTATCATATGATTAGTGAGCATATATTGAACTGAAAGGCAATTATTTGCCCAGATGGGTCTTTTAGGTAAAACTAGGTTGACTCTACCAATTTTTCAAGTCATAGCTCCAATAGTTTTAGAATAAACAACATCTAAAAATGGAGAGGAAACAGACTAACCAGTGTTTTAACTTCATGAATGCTGTATTACCATGCAACATCAGATCTAGAACAGCTTGGGTCCTTGAATCACAGACTCAAAAGGTTAATTACGAGCCTTTGTGTATTTGCAAACCAGTCTCATTCAATGAATCATGCATATGAAATCCCCTTCCCTGAATAAAGCAGAAAAAGTTACTAGGATTTTGCGCCGCATAGAATGTAAACAAGAGGACAAGTTACCACAACAAAATATGGCTACAAAAGTAATGCTCTTGCAATAATACTACAAAAGAGTACTTATGCTTTTGTAATTGGGTGGTAAAACAGATGGCAAAGTCATAAAATGAATGAAGTAATTTACTTTGCCAAGTCAGATTTCACTAATGAAATTTATTTGCTACAGCTGGATGATTCTTTAGGGGAATGAAAAGGAATTTTTTTTGAAATGCAGAATCCAGCATGTTCCTATTTTATGAGGTTCCTTTTGTCTGGTGTATTGATGCAGTCTGCCTGTGGGGAGAGAGAATGCTTGCCTGTGTTTGTGAAGAGGAAATGGAGAATTTGGTGGCACCTCCTTGATGTCTCTTGCTGATGTCCAGTGCTGGGTCTTTGTACTGTCTGTGCTGGGGCTTTTGATACAGATGTGCCTGCATCCTTCATTACCAGGAGCCAATTAATAAAATGTGAAGGACAGTGTATTTTGGTATTTCTGCTCTGCTTTTGTTGAATCTTCAGCCAGCTGAGCACTGACCACACAGAAGAAGGTGGTCCTGCCTCAGAAATGCTTTATTTGAAAGCTTAAACTTTTTCTATGTCAGGAATTTCATAGGAGCATTACTCCAGGCTTCTGTGTTCATTCTGTCTCTGGTAATACCTTGGAACAGTTTAAGGGTGTTCATGTGCTTTTTCGCTGTAATACTATATGACCAGCTAATAATGCAAAATGAGTTGTTTTGAGCAGGATAAACTCTATAAACGGCCACTATCAGAACTTATCTCCCTGTGAAGTAAGATGCCTGCAACAGAGCAAGGCTGCTTCTGCCAGCCAGAACCCTAACTTGTAGAAGGGATGCAGGTAGCATCCCTTCAATAGATTCAAGACAGCTGAGTGCAGCCTGCCATGAACTTGTTTTTGCTTTGCAAATACTATTTGTTTCTAGATTTTTCTGTCAGAAGTTAACTTTCCTGTCTATAAAGCAGTGAAACTATTTGGGTGGAGTTTTGGGTTTAGTAAGTGTGGATCTTTGGTCATCCTTCCTGGCTGTAAAAATGACCATACGGATATTTGCTTTTTCTAAAAAATACAGATCTGACATTCTGAACTTCTAACTAAAGGAAGAGTATAGGATTGCTAACAACTAATAAGATACTTGTGTTAGAGGAAAACCTGATGAATGGACTTGTTCTGGCATGCCTGTATTTTTCAAGTATGCCTTTTGGAAGCCTTCCTCAGACTTTAGATAATTTACTTAGGCCAATGCAAAATGCTTGTATTTAAATCTTCCCTAAATTTCTTTAGTGAATGTTGAAGTTTAATTGTACAGGGGCAAAAAGGACACAGTGATGTGGATCAGATTTCTTTTGAAGTATGGTTGGCAAAAAAAAATGGGTTTATGACACCAAATATGCTGTAAGCAGCTTTTTGAATGCAGAGCTCTGGAATAACTATTACAAGTGAACCACTGAGCTCGTGCTGCAAGCTCTGGCATAGTGCCTTCGAGGGAACTCCATTTTTGTTGCTTTACTGAATAGCTGTAAGCAGCAGCTCTGTGCAGGTGTGAGTGATGCCTGACTTTTCACTGATAAGTTAACTTCCAAATGTGCTTTCTTGAACTTGACATGCAGGGTGAAAATGGCTGTAGCTTGTATGTCTTAGGTGGCACTAGCTTACATGTATTCTTGAAGTGCTTCCCCCTCAGTCCTTAGTAGAAGAGCACTAACTTAAGACCCAGAGTTGTTGATCCTGTGTTACTAAAAGCCATCCTTGTAGGCTATGCATTGCCTTTTATATTTTATGAAAGGGGAAGAAGAGAGGCTCTTTGTTCTATATCAAATGCTGAGTAACGTTCTATAGTAGCATCTGCTTTATGTAGGATCTCCCATGAACGGAACATTCCTGATTTTTGTCAGGGGACTTGCTTGTGGGTATTTGATGTGGGAGCCTCTTCTGCAGATGCCCCCCTCTTCTGTTTTAGCCTTTCATTCCTTCTTAGTTTTGCCTATGCTAGGAAATGTAGTAGGACCATAGCACCTGTTTTTCTGTATTGCCTCTGAATCCATGCAATTCTCTGGCCTGCATAGCTTTGGCAGGATGGTGACATGTAATTGTTTATTCTTTTTACCATGACTGCCATTACTGTTAATTCTCTCCTCATGGTGTATAATATTAAATTGATACAAAATTAATACCTTCTGTTAATATAGTAGATTACAGACCTCTGTATTTAGAAGTTTAAGAGAAAGACGTGACTCTTCCATTTTGTGTTAAGGCAACACTCCAACACTATCAGCTTCAGAAATCCAAGTTCCCCCAGTGACTGGAACAGACTGAGATAGGGCGCCAGCCATATAGTGACCCTAAGGAAGCAGAAAGTGTTCTAGATTCTCATGTAAATGTGTGTATTACCATAATTACTTCACAGGGTAACTTTAGTCAATTGAACTGTGAAAACAAGCTTGTTGCTGGTGTTAACTGAGATGCTGTGCTTGAGTTTGCCACTTTTCCTGTTGATCTCTAGGTAAACCACTGCAAGTATCTAGAATTCTTCCAAATGTCCTGCAATAACCATTACATAACTTAGAAAAAGTGAGGAATCTTCAAGATTGTGGTTCAGGAACCTTACTTGCATTGTTTTTCCATGATGTTTATAGGCTGGAGGTGCTAAAGTTCGACTTTGCAGATTTCCTCAGCTTTGTGTTTTTCTGGTCTGCCTCTTGTGCTAGCAAGCTTGTTTAGCTATCCAGGTATCTGTCCAAAACCAGCATAGGTTATTTTTTGTCTAGAGTAACTTCTGAACTGCTTTGCCACCTGGCTGTTGCAAACACCATCACTATTAGAAGGAAGGATATGGGAGTATCAGTCAGGCTGTGGCTGGTTCAGTTTTTATCAGCCTTGCAGGCACACACAGTTGGAATTTGTGTTTTGCCAGCTCTTTATGTAGACAGTGATGTAGCTGTTTCATTTTTTCTCAGTACACTGCAAGGTTTAAAATCTTAAGACCTTGATTTTGTTCCAGACTATTTCTGCTGTTCAGTTTGTCAAGGCTTTCTTGGTTGCTCCCATATGGGTTTCAAGAAATTTCTTTATGGAAGTGCTTCCCAAGAAGTCTTCATGCAGGATGCCAGAGGCTTTTTTGGTAACAAAGTGCTGAAATGATGACTTAAAACATATGGAACTCATTATTTATCCTCACTTCAGAAGCTGCTGTGTTGTTCATCACTGTGCCCAGAAGCTGGCACTAGGGCCCTCTGAAGCCTTGGAGAAGAGACTTCTGTAGTCAACTTGTTTACTGTTCACTAGTGATTTAGTAACTTCTTGTTGGAGAGATCTCAGTTCTTGTGATGATGTGTCAAGAGTACAGGTATGTGGGGACCGCTGTTCTTTATAGCAGCGTAACGTGATGTATAGAATGGATGCTGCCGCAGTCACTTGAAGAATTCACTGGTTGTCTCTTCAAGTTTCAGTGCCTGGATATGGTTACAGTTTGAGGTGCCTGCCTCAAGAAGCTGGGAAATGTAGGTCTTTTGCCAGAGGAAATTTGCTGCTGCTGAGAGATAGAACTTAAGTCAGTTTTCTACCCTTTACTTAGTAGATGTGTAGTCACCTTAGTAAATTTGTTTTGTGGGTGTGGGAGAGACAAGCACCTTCTTTTATGGTGTGCACTAGAAAGCTTTGGAAAGAAGCATTCTTACAAAACCTTGAGTGTGGTTTAACTGTTTGTTAAAGTCATAGGAAGCTATGAATCCAGATTCCCAGTGAAACAGGTTTATGTCAAATGAGTACTTTCAGGAAAAAGCTAAGGACTTCCTGTGAAAGAGTTTCTAACTTGTTCTGAGGTTGAGGTTCAGGCGGCCTGTTTCATTGTCTCATGAGGCTAGTCATTTCTAAGATAGATTTTAATATTTCAGTTCAATTTCTTCTTTAGGCTATCACTTAAAATTTATGGTGATTATTCAATATTTGAAATATTTGTTCTACCTTAATAAAATATGAATGTTACTTCATGCAGAGCTTGACAGATGTTGCACATTAAAACTGTAATAAAAACATGGGTCAAACTCGAGGCATGGAATGACACTTACTACAATAATGCTGATCTAACCTAAAAAACTTCCTTACTCTCCAGTTGTTAAAACAGCTGGCATCATGTATCCTGACTGATGTCCTCATGCATCCTATCTGTTTCTGGGTCATGGGGTGTTTCTGCTGATCTGGTTTTAATATTGTAATTAAAAGCAGCTGTTGGGAGGGTTAGGCTCTGCTTGCCTGGAGTTGCCTCCCTCCATTTCCAGGAACGCTTTTGTTGCAGGAATATCTGAGTCATTCCTGAGGTGTCTTCCAGATATTTTGCATCTAGTATGCTAGGCTTTAGGGGTCATTTTTAAGCAATGCATTCTCAAGTATAGTTTTGCTGTTGTTAACCAAACTGAAATGAGTGGACTCAAGAAAGAATGAAGTAACTGGATGAAATTGTGATTTATTTTATTTTATTTTTTTATATAATAACAGATGAGATTATATTGCTTGATAGTCCCTGGGGACAGGAAATCACTGAATGGTTGAGCTGGGAAGGGACCACCAGCGGTCATCTAGCTCAAGGACATTGCTCAGGGTTGTGTCCAGATGGCTCTTGAATATCTCAAGTGCAGGAGACTCCTCAGCCTCTCTGGGCAACCCATTCCAGTGCTCAGTCACCCCCACAGTAAAGTTCTTCCTCACGTTCAGGTGGACCGTTCCTGTGTTGGCACTTGGTAATATTCTTGGTCTTGTGCTTTTTCTTGAGAGCTGAACTTTTTTGTAGGTCATTCAAGGCAACAGAGCTGTGAATTGCTTTGTGGGAATTAAGAACTTTGGAGAATATTCAAACTCATTTTAGAAGCTGGGGTTACTGTCAAATAATTACTATAAATTTTCATTTCGGAATGAGATAAGAACTTGCAGCTAATATTTCTGGAGGTGAGAGGCAATACGAAGTGTGGAGTAGAGAGCAGTGCAGGTGTTAGTGTCTTCAATTAAAAAAAAATTATCTGGCATCTTCTATGCTAACTGTACCAACTATCTTAAAACACAAAGCTGTGTTTAACTAGTCCCCTTCAAACAAATGCCTGCAGCAAATCAAAGTCCTCCTGCTAAAGACAACTGCATTTTCACAAAGCCTGCATTCAGCTTTATGTATAGCACTGCAGAAGATGCCAGCTGAATTTGTGCCTGTAATGATGTGACTTGGGTGTAATGCTTCTCCTTCCCTGGCTGTTGACATTGCATTTACAAGGCTCCAGGGGATCAAAACAAGCTTCTGGAACTCCTTTAGTCACATTCTCTAAGAAAATGAGTCTGATCACATGCTCTGTTCTTTGTTAATTCTTGGCCTGTTCGCTAGTTTTGGGTACATTTTGACAGAGGTTTAGGTATCTTAGATATGATTATTCCCATAAATTTCCCAAATACGTGCTGCTGGCTAAAGAGGGAGACAATCTGAGCTGGATGGCTGTTGCCCAATTTGGGCTGGTACGCAGCTACTCTGGCCACTTTTTTTTGCTCCCTTTTAGTACATGAATGTTGAAATTATTGCATTGAGGAGGGATGCAGAGGACACCTGGCACAGATATGTAAGGAAACATGCTCTGATTAATTGTTTTGGAGCAAGTTATTCCATAAGAAAAAGCCACCTGAGACATAGACAACTTAGGAGAAGTCTTCTGAATTTGATCAGATGAATGAGATGAGTGAGAGGATAAAAACCCTAAGTTGTTTTTTTTTTCCACCAATAAACATTTTTAGGTCTCAGTTTATTGGGCTGAAGAACTAGATGGGAGGACAAAATAAAAACAAGTGTAGAAAGATCAAGAATTCCTGCTTTTCCCTTCCTCCTTTCCATGTATTTGCAAAGATATCTTCCCTGAAAATATTGTCATTGGATAATAAAACCTTTTTTTCTCTTTTGTGCTGACACCTGATCATCTTTCCTACTCTTGTGGATCTGGATAACTACTCTGTGCTCCAAGACTTTATGTGGGAGTTACACGCTTACTGTGTACAAGTCTCCTAACAAGAACACTTCCCAGCTCCTTCCTCTGGTGGGTGGAGCTGAATGTTTTACATCTAAATCCAGGGGGAATTAGAGATAACACTGTGTTTCTTGCACCTTCCTGTGTAAGGTGTGAAGCTCTGAAGTAGTTCACGGTGATACAGGTAGAAGCCAGTCACCCAAGATAGGCAACAGTTCTGTTGCTACATGATCTTAATCACTGAGGATGATCTTAAAAGTCGTTCAGCTGTGGACTCTTTCCTTTGACTGGGTTTCTAGACTGTTGGACAAGATGCCATTGCTGATGCTGACATGAATTACAATTCCTACTTCTGCAATTCTTATCTAATTGCTCCCTAACCCGGCTCTACAAAAATGATCCTGGCTCCAACTGGAAGAGCTGCTGTTAAATGGAGCACAGAACTGGGGGGGTAGTTAACCTGCAAGCAGGCAATAAGCAGCTGTAGGAGCTTTCAGAACTGCTTGCTTTGGCTGAGTAGCCACTGAAATTCGTTTGTTTGTGCCCTTATCTGCTCAAGAATGTTGGGAAATGTAGTCGCCTGGGAGTTATCTGCAGTGGAGGTGAGGATGGATCCATAGCATGGTGGCTAGACAATTCCCTTGCCCTTCTGAGTGAAGGCATGGCAGTGCCTTGTTGAGCCAGTGAAGCTTTCACTTCCCTTTCAACTTGTTGGCCTACACAAAGAACTACTCAAAAATAAACTTTCATATATGTCATCAACTGTATTGCTGTGATGGGGATTACCAGTGGGTGTGGTGAAATGCTGACCTGCCTGAGTGGATAATCCAGCTACTGACAACACCCTGCCTGGCTCTGTGTGAACCTCTCTCTGCTCTAGGGTGATACAGCATTGATTCTATTGCAGGATAAGTGTGTGTTTATCTTGTGACCCCCAAACAGCTTCACACTGTGAAGATAAAGAGAAACAGAAATAATCACAGTACACATAATAAGAAAGTATGCTTTTTTGGAGCTTCATGCAACAGGATTCTTGCCACAGTCTCTGTCAGTTTTATCATCATTATAAAGCAGGACAATTCAGAAACTTGATATGAACCAAATTAATACTACTTATGAAAATGTCAGGCTATGTAAATTAAGGGTAGAAAAAACACTTTGCATGAAACTTCATCTCAGGTGCTTTACTGTTAAAATCAGAATCTGTGTTCCTCTTTGTTTTTTGAAAGCAGACTGAAACAGGTAGATGTATGTAGTAGTAGTTTAAAACTTACCCCTTGCAAGGTCTTTCTTCTCACTGGCAGAATACTTGTTCTGAAGCAGTCTCTCTGGATTGAGTGTTGTTTGCTCAGTATGGGTCTGTACTTGCTTTGTTTGTAACTTATTTCTCTTTTCACACTGTCTACTGTTTACCAGGCCTGAATTTTGCCAGCATTATATCTTTATTGGATTGTGTAGAACCTGAGAGGCAAATTGACCTCCCTGAGCCTCCTCCCATTGCAAAATGTGGTAGAGTATTTATGACAAGCTTATCTTTAAGATTTGAAGTCAAAGGTAGCATAGTTTTACTATCTCCAGTATCTTACTGGAATGTTCTTCAGTGACAATTATTGATGACTTGGGTACTGCTTTGACTGGTTGGGTCAGGTTTTTCTAATTCCCAGTTTCTTTCTTTGACTCAGTCTCTTAGGCTGCTTTGGGAGGATGTTATCAAGGCTTTGAAAAATGCATCATTGTTTTGGCTTTTCAAGTGTGTGTCAACTGTTGCACAAAGTACAAGAAGTGGCAGCTTTTGTCACACTGGGACACTGCTTGTTGCATTGCAACTTCTGGTAAAATATGAATGTTCACATTGCTCAATCTACTTAGACCAGGTTAATTTACAACAAATATTACAGTCACACGTTACTATTGTGTATTTGAATTTTTTCAGATAGCTTTTGCACAAACTCAGCTGTTGGAATTCGTTTGGACTTGTTTGAGTATTGAAGTGCTTATAGAAGACTAGTCTGAGCTGCTGTCAGTTGATGACTGGAATTCAGAGGAATTTTCTTTGTAGTACTTGTCTGAAGCACACAGTAAAACTAAACAAGCATGACTTTCAGGATATGTTTTTCCTTTTACGAGAGAAGTACAGAGACAAAACAGTGTGGAGTAGTTCAAAACGCAGTGTAGTAGGCTGAAAAGGTACACATGTCTTGGAGCTATTTTCATGTTCTTGTGCTCCCTCTTGTGTAAAAAGCAAGCTGTGGTTCAGTTTTTACGTGGTTAAGCCACGATGGCCGAAAGAGAAATGGCTTTTGTGCTCATACATCTTCCTTTTAAAAGAACTGGTAGCATAATGTTAGTTATGTGTCCCTGCTGTATCTCTACAATTAGCACAGCAGCTTGTGCTTCTTTCTCTTACGTAATCTTTCTGGGGAAAACAACTTAGGGGATTTAATTTTCAGTTACATTTTCAGGATTCTTTGACAGTAGAATGGGAAGTGGCACTGGTGTGATCTGGAGAGATTTTCACATAGGATGTGGGTTAACCTTAGCAGGCAACTTAAGTACCAGAGGGCTGTTCGCTCTCTTCTCACCCTGCCAGGGGGATGGGAGAGAGAACTGGAAGGGTAAAAGTAAGAAAACTCAAGGGCTGAGATAATGATAATTTAATGTGTTTAAAAATAAGTAAAAATTGTTCACTGGCCGCTGAGCAATGCCCAGCCAGTGCCTGAGCAACAGTAGCCCCAGCAAACTTCCCTGACAGCTTTTCTTGCTAAGCCATGGCATGGGACATCCCTTTGGTCAGCTGTCCCAGCCTATTTGCTGTCAGAGGGTGTGAGAACCAGAAAAGGCTTTGACACTATGTAAGCATCACTCAGTAATAGGTAAACCATCTGTGTGTGATCGCTGTTTTAATCGCAAATCCAAACCATGGCAATCTGAGCTATTCTGAAGAAAATGAACTCTATCCCAGCCAAAACCAGTATACCTCTTCATCTGTTTTAATTCCAGGAAGGATTGACTTAATCCCTAATAAAGCCTCAGTCATTATGTTTTTACTCTTACTGCCTCACTGCTCACGTTCCTCAACTAGGGATTTTGATGTAAGTTTACAGAAAGCTGTCATGCATTCTGATTAAGCTATATACAGGGGGACTCCTTATGCAGAAGGATGTAATTTTAGTGTGAGATAGTCAAATGATCACTCCAGGTAAAGGTAATGAGATAATGGTGTCTTGTTACTACACTGGATTGTCATCTGATAGTTCTGTACACATCTAAACTGTGCTGCCATGTGAGCATGCTCTTTTTGAGCTTTACAATTAAAATTTAAGTTACATTTAGCTCTCAGTTGCTGCTATAGATGTCTCTTGTTTTTGCATCTTCTGTAATGTAGATGTCATTGTGGGTTTTGGACATCAGAGCTTGTTTTGACCTTAAATACCTGGAGGAGGTTACATCCTGTTACTGTGCAGGGACTTTCCCATGTCTTAAGAACCGTGCAAGCTGATAAATACTATGTCTTCAAATAATATGAATACCATTATTTACTGTTGAGACAGGGAATGAAATGAAGGTGTGGGAAGATAGTAGTTGGAGATATGCTGAAAACATGCCCTGATTTTTTATAAAAAGCTAATGGGATTGTTACTTTTTGTCCATGTGTACACATGTGTGTGAAACTGTGAATTAACTGTGATAGAGCCCTTTGATACTGGTGAGAAGAGATTTGTGTCTGAGCAAGCAGTGATGGGATTGAGACAGCTATTCCAAATACATGGAATAGCTGCATTTTTAGCCTAGGAAAGCAAGCTGAATCTTTCCACTCTGTATAAACTAGATTATTCTTTTAGTTGCTGATTGACTTACTGAAACTGGGTATTTTTAGGATTGAAGTGACACATCTTTGTTCTTTCCTCTGGAAAAGTACTCTGGCTAATCCTTGCTGCTGTTGCTGTTGTCTTGGTGCTTGCTATTTAAGTTGGAAATTCCTTCAAATGTCTGTTTTCTTTCCCCTGCAGCTGTCATATCTCATGTTTCCTGTATGGTCCTGACTCCCTGTGGCTTCACTTTTAGATTCTTGCTTAGTAAACTACCGAGAACTCTTGATCACCACTGTGTCCCTGAAAGTCTTTACATACCAAGATGTAAATCTTTTCCCTTAATTGCTCTTGGATGCTTTCTCTTGTGCCCTTTCCAAATGGTGAAAGGCTTTCTTTGCTCTTGCTGCAAGAAGGATGAGCTCGGTATGATTTGTGGAATAGCTTCTAGTGAAAAAGCAGCTAGCTTCAGTTCTGCTATCTTCAGTGAAAATTGAGTCCTTAGATATATAGGGGTTTAAAACAAATCCATTTTAATCAGTGCATGTGGGAGAAGGAAAAGAAAACTAACAAAGTAATGTTTTTCTTCTAGATTTTTTTTTTTTTCATTTTATACCTGTGAACTTTCTGCAATCCAAAGATGGCAGCAAATAAGCCGAAAGGACAGAATTCTTTGGCTTTACACAAAGTCATCATGGTGGGAAGCGGTGGTGTAGGAAAATCTGCATTAACACTACAATTTATGTATGACGAGGTAAGAATCTGCACTGGAAATTATCTTGGGAAATGTCTGCTCTGTAGTGTTATTTAAGCATTTATTAGTACAGTTATTTGCAGAAAGAGTCTAAATGTATAGGATGTGGTATGGAAGTCAGATTAAATTGAACAAAAAGACTTTTTAAGATCAGTGATTTGCTCTCTAGAGATACCTGTGGAGATATAATTTAGCATTTTTCAGACTTGTAAGCAAGTTGATGCTCTGGCACATAACCAGTATATTTTGCCATTGTTCATTTATTTGAACTTATTTATTAGGACTTATTTAGGTATTACAGCTCAAAGCTGCTTCACTTAGGTGAGTTTTATGATGCCTGAAATGATGACCATTTTTTCAAGGTTTTATTTAATGCTACTCTTGGAGTTTCTTGTTTCCTTGCTTTTCCCCAGTGAAAGTCATTCTTTGTGAAGAAACTACGGGTTCAGCGTCCTTTTAAATTGATACTAAATATACTCAAAGTCAGGCCTGCCTGCCTGCATAATGGACCACAGCCAGATGTTGTGCTTGACAAGAAGCCGAAGCTTGGGTAGTACACAGACATTGATGTTGTGTAGTTACCTCTAGAATTTCCTTGTAATGGCTGAAGAAAGCCAAAACCTATAAACTGTTTGGGCTGATGGAGAACCTGCTTTAACTATGAATCATTTCAGTAATTCACATAGCCAAAATACATATGCTTGTTAGTTAATGTAACCATTAAGATGTTTGTTATATCCTTTATACGCAAATAGAAGCATTTGCCTTTTACAAGCATGATTTTTTATCACGAAGGTTGTTATTTTTTTCTAGTTTGTTGAAGATTATGAGCCCACCAAAGCAGACAGCTACAGAAAAAAGGTGGTTCTGGATGGGGAAGAAGTCCAAATTGATATACTGGACACAGCAGGGCAGGAGGACTATGCTGCAATTAGAGACAACTACTTCCGAAGTGGAGAAGGCTTTCTTTGTGTCTTCTCTATTACAGAGCTGGAATCCTTCGCAGCAACTGCAGACTTCAGGTAAGTTACAAGGCAAGATAATTGTTCTAATTACAGTGAGATAATGACAAGTGATTTTTTTGTTTTGTATTATCCTTATGACAGTCCAGATTGGACGATAACTCTTAACGTAGTCACATCATGGTTTGAACAGGTGCCTAGCCATGCCTTTGCTATCTGTACCACTTCAAATATCTTTGCTGCTGTGTTTCTGAATACCAAAAAGGCTATTGCCACAGAGCAGATACACAGCAACGTTCAGAAGGCTTCTGCACTTTTTAAATGTGTTGCTTGGCACTTGTGTTATGAAGCCGTACTTGTGAGTACATGTAATGTAGCAGAGAAAAATTGCTTATAGGCCGTGTGGTTGCATGTAATGTAAGTACAATACTGCAGGGTTGTCCTCTTTTGTTTTTAGTTTTTGCTTCCTATAGAGGATTATGTTGTGTTTATCTTGACCTGTGAAACATCACCTGGAACAAATGGGCAGCTGTAGCATGTCCAGCTGCTTTATACTAGAATACTTTATAGTTATAAAGGTGTTGTGACCAGATTCCAGTTGAAAACTGTGCAGATGAACCATGACTGGTGATAAGAAGCATGCAAATTGTATTCTGTGAGAGTGAAATGCATAGTATCAATGACACAAGTCTTTTTACCTCTTAAAGCTGATTTGATGAACAACAGCAGTGAGAACTATCTTTGAATAGTCTGTAGTAGCTGTGCATTTTCTGTGAAGGCTTGCTGTAAATCTGCCCCTTCAGCCTTGCTTGGATGAATTTTTTTCTCTGTATAAGGTACTGATGTATTTCTGAATTTACAAGACAAGTTCTGCACAGCATTCACACTCCCCACCAAAGTCAGGATTTTGCTTAATACTGAGCAATGTGGTAAGAACAAAATTCGGAACTGGCTTTTCCTGGAGTAATAAGGATTTAACAGGATAAGTTTTTTCAAGATGCTTTTTAGGTATGCAGCATGTTGATATCCTTATAATGGTAAGAGATTGTTGAACAGGCAGCAGTATACTACAGGTGTTTAATTTGGGTTGAGAGAGAAAGCATATTTAAATCACTCAGCACTATGTTTGAAAAAAAGGACAAAAGAAGATCAGATTATTTTTTTTTTACCAGTTCAAAGTGTAGTGGAATAGAAGATAACCTTTGAGAGAAAAGTAAGGACAGAAGTATAGAAAGAAATTATCTGCATCTCAGAGATACTGTCACAGTTCAATTTAATGAACTCTACGTATCAGAGTTGTCCTGGGTTCAGCAGCAGCAGTCATTTTTCTCCTTCTTAGTAGCTGGTGCAGTGCTGTGGTTTTGACTTTCAGC
>WYDI02019159.1:0-22637 GCA_009867235.2 Psittacus erithacus | reverse complement strand
TGAAAGTTAGAAACACAGCGCTGCACCAGCCACTACGAAGGAGAAAAAATGACTGCTACTGCTGAACCCATGACAGTATGACACAACTTAATTCTTTAATACCCATAGTTAGTTAGACGCAAGTCTTAGCAGATGAAGTCCTCAGTTGTCATCAGGAGGGAGCTCTGCTGGGGTGTAGGGAGGGATTGAGTGAGCTGGATTAGGCAGGACAATGGGTTTTAAATTTTGGAAGGCAACTATCTTGGCTTGTTCTAACATCCTGGGCTTAAGGAGAGACACTACTAAACAGGTGTGGTCTCTGTGTGACAGTGTTCAATGTGGAGAACTTCATGAGCTATGTATCTCCTACTTCAGAGAGCTGTGATCCTGATCCCCTGCCTCGACAGAACTAATTAGCTGCCTATTGTTGTATTTAGTAGTTTTACTTACTTATTTATTTATGATGGCAAATACAATTAAAAAGCCCCAGTTCTTACCAGGGGTTGGGGAAAAAGACCAAAAGGTGAGATATCAAGATTGCTAAGTGTAGTATTGTCCTCCAAAGGCAGTCAAGGTCCAATAACCAGTCTAGCACAAAAAAAGTTCTACAAACAACAAAGGCTTTGATAGCTTTTATTACCATGAAGAAAAAAGCATGAGATAGATTTCACTCCAATTTTAAGCTCTTTTATTGCAGTTCAGAAAATAATTCAGTTACCTCTCATAGTGTTTTACTTGAACAATCATCTACCAGATAGACATTGGCTACCTTGTCATAGAAGGGAAGAATGGATGTTTCACTTTAAATTAATCTTATCAGTAAAACATTCATGGAAAAGAGCTGAACTGCATTTATTTGCTGCTAAGCACTAGCTCAGAGAACTACATTTTAATCTCATTATAATGTGACTTTCCAAAGTCTATTGCTCTTTTGCTTAGCCCTTTTTGGGGATGAAGGAGAGAACAGTTGCTTTGTTTTTTCCTTAACTTTAACTGTATTTAACTCATGTGGAAGAAGATGCACCAAGTCAAGTATTTAGTTTGCCTGAATAAGATGTAGATGGGGATGGGGGGAGGGGGGAAATGAAGGCAAGAGCAGTAACAAGCTCTTATATAGATATGAAAATAGCCTTCATAAAACAAGGATAAACAACATTGCAGTCTAATTTACCCCCACATAAAATGCAAAATAGAACTCCATGTGTAATAAAACATTAGGACCTTTATTGCCAGCATAATCTTAACTAATCTTTTCTTACATTATTTCTATAGTTACAGTAATTCATCTGCATAAAATTTGACTGAATAAGGTTAGCCTTGCAATTGAAACCACACCAATTTCCCCTTCCCTTTTATTCACAAAATCCTTCATTAGCATTTGCATATGTTCCTAAGTCAGTCCCAGACAGGATCAGCCTCTAGTCTCCTCATAATGTCAGCAGCCCAAAACAGTTTTCTTTTGAACATCCCCTTCCTTTGTAATAAATAAATACAATCTTCTGGGGCTCTGTAATTATCCAAAATGAGCTTTAGTGTTGCAAATTACTTCAGCACCCCTATGATTTATCTCTTGTAAACACAGTTTATAATATTTATATTCCTATTAGAACCTCTACTAATAATAAACTAACAGTACATAAATACTTACATGATAGTACATGGACAAATGTTGGATACCCTTATATTAGTCACATTTCTTGTTCTCCCTATCACACTTGGAAAAAAGCTAAACCTTGGCAACTTGCCGTGTTCACAAAAATGCCTTTGAAAATGGCTCAGAACATTAACAGAGCTTCAAATTTGCCACGCTTTTCCTTGAAAGAACGGAATTCCTTCATACTTATGCGGTCTGGGTTATTGCTTCTTCACATTATGCATCATTACTCTGAGTAGGTGTCTTATCAGCAGCTCCAGTTGTTGTGGAGACGATTGGAATTAAGCACTGGAAGCCTTTTATTTATCTTATGTGCTTTATTCCTACAAGTTTTTCAGCATATAAGCTTCATTGTTCGGCTCAGAATTGGATACATAGCCAGGCATTGTAAAATTTACATCGTTTTCTTTTTGTATTTGTTCCTAAATAGAATTGAAAACAAAGTATAGTTTTAATTAAAGCTCTGCTTAACAATAGACAATTTTTTCCATGCAGTGACATTTCTGATCAGTTGTGAGGATTTTGCAAAGGCCTAATAGGTGTCATTCACCGCTAAGCTGTAAGTAGAACTGTAACATACTTACCTGTGCTAAGTGTCTGACTGACAATATTCACACAAAGAAAACTGTAATAATGCTGTTGAAATACTGACTTAGACGACAAAAGCCATGGAATTTAAAGTTAAGGTTACTCTAAACTGCATATGATATGTAATAACATACAAGTTCAAAGGATAAATGTTGGGTTTTAGAAAAGCAAAAGCAAAGAAAGGGAAGGCAGTGACAGAAGGGAGGAAGGGAGGAAGAGAGGAAGGAAGGAGTATCTAGAGTCTCTCATTCTACATCAAAATTTATTTTGCATTAGAGACACTCAAAAAGTTTGGAAGCACTAAATTAATAATAAATGTCAACCTTTCTATTGAGGCCAATTCTACACTTATACTGCAGAAGACGGAAGGATGAAAACCAAAAATCCAACCAAATTTACTGATCTAATGCATGCATGTCTTTGAAAAAAATAATAATAATACAAAATAAAATGTCTGTTAAAAGCTGTTCAGTAAATGTTACCATTCCAAAAACTGACTAAGGCTTTTTCTCCTTTCTTTCCTCAATACTATTCAGATGTCTGTAGTTCAAACACAAATTTGCCATCACCTGATGAAAGTAATTCCCAACAATATTGCACTTACTCTAGAGGTGATAATGTGTGAGAAAAGCATAGGCATTTCCCAGTCCCCATTGAACAAAGGACCGGCGATTAGAGCTTCAGGAGGTGCTTCAGGAACATCTAAAATGCCTGTACAATATACATCATTTGTAACATGTTTGCATACTAGTAACCTAGTGAATCTGCTTTGAAGAGCTGAGCAATAGGCTTTCCCACTTTGGGAAAAGACTAACAGTGGAAGATCAGCTAGGATTTCCTGCTGGAGTCAGGGAGAGAGAATACAAAAGAAGTTACCCAACCAGGTATTACTACGAATTGGTTAATTTCTGCGTACATTGCATTATACTGCTGTACCTGTCACAGAATATGTGTCCTGCAGATGACTCAGCTTCCTACAAAGGCTATTCCTACAGCTGAGTCATTCACATTCTAAAATGGAAAATAATGGGGGAAAAAAAAGAAAGATGCTGAAATAAAATCTTGAGTCGATACAGAAACCTGTGATAACAAAGTACATTCCACTGCATGGAAAAAGTGTAAAATAATTTTTAGAGTGTTGAGTGTTTTTCTGGTCTGTAACAACTGCCTGATACTATCTTTTTAGCAGGGTTATATCAAGAACTGTTGCAGATATTATAGGGAAAACAAATATTATCATGTTTCTGTATCAAGTGGATTGACTGCTCAACAGAGACATAGAACCACTTAAGTTCAGGTCAGTGTCCAAAACACTGGGCTACACAGACACCACTGCAAGACTGTGGTATAGAACATCTTTTCTATTTCATTATTTCCATGTAAATTTCATGTAGTTTAATCTTCCATCTGTGCTTCAACAAAAAATTAAAGAATGTTAACTTTATGCAAGTAAAAGGAACTGACATTATGTGTAAAAAAAACAATTAAATGTAGCTTTACTACACCCTTTCAGTCCAAAAAAGACCTAGAAGTATTATACAGCAAAGCAATAATATAACTTGGGAAATTAATTTTCACTTAGCCACAATACAAACAAACCAAACATGCCACTAAAAATCAGAAATAATTTCTAAACAAGCAGAAAGCATCTAATGTTACTTACAGTATTCTTGTTATTGTAGGTATATGCTTCTTCTGTAACTACTAGTGCATGGCTTTTATAATGCTATCCTAATTTCTCTAAAAGATGCCTTTCTCCATAACTTTTATCCATCTACTTGCTGTATTTACTTTAATTCCACAGAAAAAAAAAGACATTTACAGAAGACTAACAGGTATCACACTGTTTAAGTTTCATGTTCTGATCAGAGAAAACACCTTGTCTTTCTAGCAAGTATCTTTTCAGGTGGGTATTGCAGAAGTACCTAAAAGAATAAAGGTCTGAAAAACAGATAAAACTAAGAGCTGCAATAATAGATTAGACTCACAGTTCATCTAATCTTGTCTCTTTTCTTCTGCAATGGCTTACACCATAGTAGCAAATGCACACATTAGACGAATGTCACATAATTTACTCCTCTCATATCTCCTTGAATTTCAAGTAGCTACAGCTTGTTTTAAACTCTGAAAAAGGTGAGTATAGTGGCCACCAACCTTATGTGAATATACATAACCAAACCAAAAATTACCTGTTTTTTTTTCTCTGATGGGTCTTTTCATTGGTCAAATGCAGTAAGAAAAGGTATTGGATTACATTACAGATAAATCAGATGCCAAATGTAATTTCTGAAATGGAGAATATTTTTAGATTGTATGACAGAAAAAAAAAAATGGCTCAAAATGGGTAATCTTCTATTTCACTAAATGTGCTCCCTGACTGAGATCTTGTACGCTGAGCTTCAGCCTGAAGCAAATTTTTATAGCCAAGCTATTAGCTTCTAAAAATAGGGGGATGTAATGGAAACATTAAGAAACCCACTACTGGGCACAACCACAATCCAGGGGAGGATGAAACAACACTCCTTTATTTTTCCTTCTTTATCTCACCACATTAGTGCATTTGTGGCACTGAACTGTGTTTATGCCAAATGTGTTTTGTTTAGGTAGTTTCCTTCTATCAACAGTTTATGATGATGATATTTAATCTCTCTCTCCCTCTCTCTCTTGTTTTTAAAGAAACTTAATAGCAAACACATACTTCAGGTCAGGCAGTTGCCATATTTGACTCAGTACTTAAAAAAGGTGCTACTTCCTAGGGGAGAGAACAAGCAGACTGGAGGATGGCAAGAGTGATCTGAAATTAAAATGCTCTGCAAAAGGAGATTTTTGCATTTTCACTTGAACCCTTCTGAGAAACAGAATACTAGAGTGAACATTTTGTAACAAAATGTGCAGCAGTGATTTACTTTTCTGTCATGAACTGTGCATTCTCTGTGTTTTATTGCAGTGTACAACATTTCTCATCATCTGCTATTTATTTTACATTCAGCACTGTAAAACCAAAGAAGCACTGACTCACAAGTCAGCAGGTGGGTGCCCCTCTTCAGAGGCATTCCATGCTTTTTGCCAAACCATTTAGCACATCTGTAGACTTCACTAAATCATTTTTAAATGTAATATCGGTAATAAGAGTCAGAGATCCTTGAAAGGTATGTGTGGTACGTGCTCTGCAAACAGGCTCTCAACTAAAATCCCTGGAGCTAGGAACAACAGTAAAAATCATCTCAAAGGAGCAGTAGAGAGTGGAGAAAATGGATCTTGGTGTAGAGGACATGCTATTTATGGAGGTCAATCTGCATCAGCGACATAACATTTCAGGGCTATTCAGCTATAAACACATTCTCATGAGTCGTGCAGGGTTTTAAGGAGAAGATCAAAAGATGAGCACACAAAATGAGTGTGCATGAGTGCTTCTAGCCCACACCCCAACAGATTGCTTTTCTACTCTGCCCATGGTGGGGTGTGTTGCAACTGGGGCAAAGGCAAGCTGGAAAACAGGCTTTAGCACTTCAGAAGAACTAACTGAATCAGTACACTTGAGTCCCAGATGGTGCATTTGTCATGTGGAAATTTTTGCAAGCGTCAAGAAGGCTTAGAATCTTGCTAGTGCCCATGTTTCTAAAGTCACTTGGGCAGCTCAAAAGTCACTCCCATCTTCTGCTGGGCAGAGTCCTAATTCTGAAACCATTTCCCTGCAGATAGGTATCTATCTGGATACAGACAACCTGTTAAGATCAAGTTATTCTCTTAGAGTGCGCATGGCACAGGAGGTTTGCCCTTATGTACAAGCTGGCAGAACTCCACAATTCAGAATTGCTTAGATCAATAGGCGACTTAATACAGTATTTTATTTGCTTGTGGGGACAAAAAATTAGATTTTCAGAGCTTAAATGCCTAACTCTATTTAAATCCTACTTCTAAATCTATCCCAAGCCCTTTGTTAACAGTTTGGTTATTTGACAAGCAAGGTAACCATTTGTCATGTCAGACTTTCCTGTGTCATTTTCAGAAACCCTATTGGCTTCTGAAACATTTTCTGGACATTTTTCTGTCTTCTAAGAGTACTGTTCTCCAGTTGCTGCCATACTATGCTTCCAATCATCTGGTCATCTCAGCATGACTGACTCATTCACTTGCCCGAGAGTATGTGACAGTTGTAAAATACCTTCTTTTGATTTCTGCCAATGTACTTTAGATGATACACAGAACAGTCCCCCAGAAAAGTTCAATTCTGTTCAACCTCAAGAATATGAATGTCTATCTGTCTCCAGACCTTTGCTTGGTTTAGTTCCTGCTGGCCCAGGAAGTTCCAGGGAATCAGATAATGAGAATCACTTCTTGTATATGCCATAGAATTTGCAAAGTTTATAAGAATATCTGTTATTTCCTATCTAAAGGTACACTGGCCAGAGCACAGAATATTGCAGTTGTTGGTCTGGATACTGGATTTCAGTAAATATGCAGTTCTCCATGTTTCAAAAAGTTTATACTCTACAGAAAAAGCCATCTGACATTCTACAGTTTCAAATGTTAGAATTTCACTTTTTTGTCATTTTTATGGGCACTTTGTGCAGGGCTGCCTTTTATCTGCTAGGCGTGTGAGGTCCAAAAAGCAAAGCAGAAGCAACAAAGGAGCTACTTATTTTGTTGGGTTGAACACAGAAAAAACAGATCTGCCTTATGAGCTGGAATGTGGTAAATATGAGCTAGGAGACATGGAGTCCACAAAATAATGCTGAAGACAAATTGTTGCAAAAAATAGAATAAAAATGAGAAAGAAAATCCAGAAATGCTGGAGCAACACAGAAAAAGACTGAGAAAGGAAACTGGAGAAACCAGAGAATCCCAGGAATTTTAATTTAAAGTGAAAATTTAGTTGATTTTTAAATAACTTTTAACCCCGAAAGCTTTGTGCAAATTACGCTCCAAATTCACCAGTTACATGATTCCACAAGGCCAAGTATAATATCGGTGTAAAACAAATCAGTTATCTGGGAGTATTGTATAGCACACAGGTAATTTCATAACCTAACCTATAAATAGAAAATATGTTTTGATAATAACAGTCATTAATAGGCATTCCCTTCTGAGGGATGGGTATGTAAAAAAAAAGAAAGAGGCAAAACAATAAACCACTTTATAAGTACATTTTCAGACAGACCAGAACTACCTGCTACATATGCACAAAAGAGCGCTGTAGCTTTATGGGGCACAAGCATTCGCCTAAGATGCCGTGTTAGCATACAGGACATTGATCCTCGTTAATGCAGACAGAATTTATGTCATGTCTTTTTCCTCCTTGCTTCCATTCTTGCAGCAGTGGCCAAGAAGATACAGGAGAGCTCCATTTGTGTGCTGTTGTTCACTATCATAACAATAAAACTGTTCACTTTCTAGCAATTGATTCTGCTCTGCAAGCACAACAGTAGAAATTTAAGGGAAGAAAGAAATGCTCTGAAGAGGATCCTGGAGGAGTGCAATCATGAGAAAAATAAAAGACCTTTGAGACAAGAATTTCCTTCTGTTGGTTTGAAGAGGAAACAGTATTATTGTAAACATTTCACTTGGAAGGGACAAGAGATGACAAATTCAGAAAATTTCAGCCTTACCTGCAGCTGAACAGCCAGTGTTAGCAGAAATTTAAGCATCTAATTGTGACTTAATGTGTTTAAACAGAATGCCTAGAAGTTGATGAGCCTTATATTCCACACTCATATACTGTCTTGTGTTGGAAGCACTTCATACGCCTATAGTACCTACACTTCTGATAAGCAATTACACAGAGACCCTTGTAGTTACCTGTATGTTGTCATATGTATTTGACCAAACACTGATCTTGCTGGGTGTCTTAGATCCCTGAGTCTCTCCTGCATGCAGGAAGACTTCTTATCAATTCCCAAGGAGAACAGTTTGACAGTCTATTGAATCTAATGAATCATTTGGAGGAAAATAAAAGGAAAAGAGAAAATAAATGATTTATATTTGGCTTGGTAGTTCAAACTCTTACCTGGGATTTAGATAATGAGACTCTGGTGGATTGTTGGGTTTTGGTTTGGTGGTTCTGGTTGGGGTTTGGGAAAGTTGCTTTGCATATGCAATTATTTCTTAAAAAAAATAAAATAGCTTGGAGAGTAAATAATTAAATTATTCTTCCCCCAGACTGCTATTTTGTGTTGTTTTGTTGTGGGGATGTTTGTTTGGTTTATTTCCTGGTTTTTTTTTCTGGAAGCCAGCATTTATGTTTCTGCTCTAAGCTGTGCTACTGGGATTTGAAGATAAGGCTCAGTGACTGCTGTACTCGATATCCATAGGTGTCAGGGAAGTCTTCCTTCTCCTGCTTGCCTCCCAGGAGAAAGAGCTGGCCATAAGTACTTAATTTTAGAAAGTTCATAGCTGACAATCTGATATCAGAGGGATTTCCAGTGGGAAATCACTGTGTTCTTGTGTTCTGGAATATGATGTCTGAGCACATTCAGCTCTCAGGAGTTGGGCCCCATTTCTTCTTCAGTTTCTCAAAGCAAATAGCCTGCTCACATAGCTGCTTCCTGCTTATCTATATTTTTAAGATTATTTCTTGTCTTGTCACAGTAGGCAGATAATTATTGTGGATTTGCAGGAACTGGAAGAGTGCAGTTCATTTTTTTGAAAGGATCTATTGAAATCATGGGCCTATGGCTCCATACTTACCTGTCATAAATACCTGCCTGCTTTTCGGAAACCAATAAAAAGAATTTCTAAGGAGCTCCCATCTTCTTACTTCTGATTGACAATTTTGCTCTCAAAGCACAAGGCCATATCTCAGAGAATCACTGAACTGGATTTCAACATTTGGCAGAGCTCAATGATCTGTTGCAGAAAAGAGTCCTAGCCTCTCCCATGAGAACAGTGGGGCGAACATGGCCAGATCACTCACTTTGAGTTTAAAGAACAAGCAGGTAGAACCACTTTAACGTTTCTACCACTAGTACAAGCTTAAAAGAAAATCTGATTAGGTGTACAACGAAGGTGTTTAATCTCAATGTTACAAAGACAAAAATGATGTTTCAAGGTCAACATTGCCCTGCCAAAAAGTGGACTTCTTTGAGTAGCAAGACCTTATCCTGTGTCTCCTCCCAAAACAGCCCCAACAAAGAATGGCATTATGATTACCAAGCAGCACTTGTTTTGCTGATATATTCAGTTTAAAATCGAAATTTGAATCTTTTGTTGTCTTTGATCAAAATGCCAAAAAAAAAAATTGCCATTGATAATGTTATTTCCATTAGCGTTAATGGCATTTTCTGTACATTATTACTCTAATTTGCAGAGGTTAAAGAAAAAAATTTCATCATGTTAACAAGCATCTAATTCAGAAAGGAAATTTATCTCATTAGAACTGCATTTAAAGATTTAGGGAAGCTATTAGTGATTATTTTTCTGGCATCCATAAAAATATCTTTCTTCTGTAAAAAATATCAGCCAAAGCTATGCAGCTGTAATTATCATTTCCTTCAGCAGAAGAGCACCAAGGGTGGAAATGTAACAATAAATGTAATAAAAAAGCAACAGTGTTCGGATAATATTGCAGAAGAAATCGAATATTGTGAAGCATGGAATTACACACCAGAAATCTCATATAAATTTAAATGAAAAGTTCTAATGGGAGGCCTTTTAATCTAATGAAAACATATGAATTTGCAAAGGACAATGTCTCTCATTTAAGCTATCAAATTTGATAAAATGCTCTCAAAAGAGTTTAAGTCTAATTGTATGTTCAAAAAATAACAGTTGACAGAGAAATGTGATAATCTTCTTGAAGAGAACTAACAGAAAAAAAATTAATTAAAACAAGATTCTACAGCAGAGAAAATGAGTCTGCTATGCACCTTGTTTACCAGGGTTGAAACACCTTCAGCAAAGTAGGTGCTGAAATATCAAGCTTGTTTTATCAGTATTGTTTCATCAGTATACCAAATGTTCAAATGGCTCCTTCTTGAAATACCTTTTCTTTATGACCCAACAAGTTTGACTATCTCCAGTCAATCTAACCTGTACCTATAAGCCAATATAACACTAAACAATGACTTTCTTCAGATATGCTACTTTCAGTGGTAAATATTCATATCAGCTGATTAATTACTTAGACATTATTTTGTAAATGATCTGACATTATTTCTCCTGTTAATAGCAATGATAAATTGCTATTTATCAACACTTTATACGACCATAATTCTATATATTTGGACCTTATCATTATTTCTTTTGGCTTCCTGGCAGAGTCAAAAACTTGTTTTTAATTTATTACTGCATTTTTAAGCATGTCTTAATAAAAAGAATGCAATAAATAATAACGCCTGATGATACTATAAAACTATTGATCATTTTTCTTAAATAAGTTTGTATTATTTGGTTTATTTAAAATGAGCAAAAATGAATGCCTCCCTTACTCTGAAAAATGAGAAATTATTTTTCCTTAGGTAAAATGAAAACTGATCCCTTTTAGTGTTATGATGTACTAATTGAGTTGAGATTTTAGCACCTATTTTTATACTAACTGCACTATTTCCTCATACGATTAAATATATGCTGTTCAGGCCAAAATTGGTATTATTTTTAAAATGTGCAAGAAATGTTTGGTTTTATATCCAAATTTAAAGAAGCACAGGCATTATACCCTTTTGTTCTCTAAACGATCTTAGAGCTAATTTTGACTTCAAGCAGACTTCTGATACAATTAGCTATATAAGTTTTAAGTATCAAAGAATATTCTAGACTTATTTTGTTTGAATTATACGCTAGGTCTTGAAGAAAGTTTTGAAGGACTTAGCTTGTTGGAAGTCATTATGCTTTTCATGAGCAGTCAGAACAAATGTTATTAAAATGAATATCTCAGTGAGATTCAATTATTTATCACAAGGTTTGCTTATAATGATACCACTTTCCTTTTTTACATCCTGACAAAAATTTGTATGAAATAATAGCTATTCACAAGCTACTATTATTTGAATTCAGCAAAGAAAAAGATTTTTCTTTGCCTCACCTATATTTTTTTTTCTTTTGCTGTGGTTTCTAAAGAGAGATTCTGTTTTTGTGCTGAAAGGGTTTCTTCAGAATTAGTTTTGCAGAAGGGGATAGTAGATGTGAGTAACTTGAAATTAACTCTTTCTTTCTGATGCCTGTGTCTGGACACACTGTGTTTGTCCACAGACATTAACTTCAGGACTTCAGGAAAGTCATACCACACAAATTCTGAGTGTGCTATTATGAAACAAGCTATATATGTAGGTTCCAAATGACATGTTCTCCAGATCTAAAGTATCTAAAGTAACTGAAAACATTTCCTTAGATTCACTCTATACACTACTTGCTAACAACAATTAAGCAAAATTACAGTATTTTTAGAAGCAGTGTTCTTACAGGATTTAGGTACATTTAAAAGCAAGATACTTTTTATAATGTCTGTTTTCAAGTATGAACAATAATGGTTAAATATGTACTATAAGCTTCCTTTGCATTCAATTATCCTTCATGATATTTCACTAAATGTCAAGGTTTCCTAGATAACCCTGTTCATCAGATTGGGAAAGAAGACCATTTATCTTAACAGACCACAGCAGCTTGAACTCGTAAATTCCAATCTGTACAGCTCAGTGAGCTTCTTAATAACCCCAGAAAAACCTTCAGACACATACATATGCACTATGGCATATTATGTCACTTTTGATTCTGTTTTTCAGTTTAAAAACATTAGGATAAATCTGCCCGAGGATGAATGGAAATGTCCAGGTTTCTAGGTGAGTGCCTTCTTTTCATCATGAGAAATGTCTGGATCCAAAGGCCATAGAAATGAACACAAGTCTTGCAGTTCATAGAGAAGAGAAATTCTTCAGAAAACCAATCTGAGCTCAGGGAATCTCCTAACACTCACTGCAACTGATGGAGAGACAGAAGTATCTCTACCAGCAATTCAGCAAAGTGATCTATAATCTTCAGAAGAGAAAGCCTGAGTCTTATTTTAGATTAATCTTTGCCCTCAGGTGGAACTTTTCTCTTCCTGTTGACTATGTTGGACCTGGGGACATTAGCTACTAGGGACAATGGGTAGTCATGTTTATACCTCAATGGTCAAACTGTTCTGCCATAACTCAGACACAAGCTGATCTAAAATGTAATCTCAAATGTTTGTGTCTATCTGTCGCACCTGACTTATTTTTACTTGAAATACAAATACTAAGTATTGTTATTGCCTGGACAGGAGTCAGCAGTGATAAAGCATAAATAAAATACTATTAATATATTCAAATGTATTTTTATAGGAATACATATAGTAAAATATGTACACACATGCAAACTTTGATTTTTAGGGAAAAATACAAGTTCTTCTTGTGCTGTGAATAATTATTTACTGACTTTTATTTTTCCTTAAAGTGATTTAAAAAGAAGTTTTGGATTCACTGAGGCAGAATTTACTGGGTAGATGCAATAAAAAGAAAAAAAATCTAACTTGTCCTGCTTTTAGATAATTTCCACTTCTGTTTATTTCAATCCCTGCATGAGACTGGGACATTTAATGAATATTGACAGCACTGCAGCAGTAACAACTACACCTCAGCAACGTCCAGGAAAGAAACCACAGTGTTGGAAATTAATTTCTTACAGGGTGACAACTCCATTTTCTTTTCACTTTAGCAAATGAAAAACTTACTGCTTGGTTTGGGGTACATGTAACAAGTAGTACCATGAATATTCTGTCATAATACAGCTCTCTGTGCTAAATGATAAAGGAAAGGCAGCCAGTATAGCAGTCCGTATGAATCGTCGAGGTTAGATGTGAAAAAAATCAAGTAATTCTCTAAGAGTCTTGCTATTGGTTTATCCAGCTTTGTTTCATAGACCGCATTTTCTAGAGCTAATGTTTAAGGCAACTGGGCTATCACAAATACTCGAGTTATCTGCAGCTGGATATGAAACATTCACTCATATTTAGCCCATGTTTTCTTTAAATTTAACTGCTACATTGGGTTGACCTTGGCCAATGTGTTGGGTTTGCATGGCAGGGTTTTGGTAGGGAGACATGTAGAGGGGTGGCTTCTGTGAGAAGCTGCTAGAAGCTTACTCTGTGCCTGATAGAGCCAATGCCAGCACCTGGACTCTTGCTCTGCATACTTTACAGGACTATAAAAGATTCTGCATCTGCTTGGTGTCAGATCATGACCCCACTAACACCCATGAAGAAACTTTGGTACTTTTTTCACCTGTGGCATATGGTTTTGCTTAATCAAAACAAACTTTTTAGGTTTTATGCTTTTAAACTTGCCTTACAAAGGGGGAACTTAAAACTTCCTTTCTTATATACTTCCCTTCTCTGTTCTTCCGACACTCTTATTGTTTTTGCACTTTTATCTGTGACTGAAAGAATGGAAATCCTTAAACTTGCAACTGGATGTGTCACTGTTTATCCTTACTGTATTCTGTTTACTGTTCCTTGGTTCTCAGCCTACAACAGATAATTACTTTTGATCTGGATTTGCTGAGTAAGACTTAATCATATTTTGAGCCTAAAGTTTTATTAAAATCCTATTATATTACAGCTAATCTTTCATCTTCATCTTTTGAGTAATTTTGCCCAAAATTCTTTATCTTCTAGCAAAGTACACCCTTTGTATTTCAAGGATGCTCTAGAATTCAGTCAGCTTTTTGATTTTGACATTACAATGTTTTAGCTGAATTTTCATTTTAAGAAAGAGAAATTCCAAAGTAACTAGGCAGTTTTGTGACAGTAATACTGGAAACCATGGACAACAAAACCAGTAACATTTGAGGAAAGGTCTGACTAGTACAGACAAGAGACAAAGCATAGAAAGAAAGAAAAAATCATTAAAAGGAAGAAGAATAAAAAGCCTGAACACTTCCTTAACAGAGTTAATGACTAGATGTCGTGTTTTAAGCTCAGTTGGCAAATCAACCACGCAGTCGCTATCTCACTCCCCCCTGCCTCCCCCCCTCTCCCGGAGGGATGAGGAGGAGAATCAAACGAATGTAGCTCCCACAGGTTGAGATAAGAACACTCAGTAACTAAGGTATAACACAAACCACTGCTGCTACCACCAATAATAATAATGATAAGGAAAATAACAAAGGAAGAGAATACAACCACTCACCACCTGCCAACTGATACCCAGCCTGACCTGAGCAATGATCTAACCCTTCCGGGTGATCGGCCCCAGTTTATGTAGTGGACATGACATGCTGTGGTATGGAATGCCTCTTTGGCTAGTTTGGGTCAGGTGTTCTGTCTCTGCTTCCTCCCGGCTTCCACTCCTCCCTGGCAGAGCATGAGATTCAGAAAGTCCTTGGTCAGACTAAACATTACTTAGAAACAACTAAAACCATCTGTGTTATCAGTGCTGTTCCCAGGCTGAAAGTCAATAATACAGCACTGCATCAGCTACTAAGGAGAAAAATTACTGCTACTGCTGAACCCAGGACAGTATCCACCCCCTTCTTCCATACCATTCACGTCATGCTCAGATCCCACATTTTCAATATACCATCACTCTTATCTCATATATATACCTATATATACATACACACACACAGAGAGAGAGAGAGAGATATCATTCCTTAGTGCATAGACCAATCCCTATAAAGCTGCTGAGTCCATCCAGTCCATGATATCTGACTCCATCTCTTGTTACAGTCTTTCAGAGCAGGAGAGGCTGTGTGCAGTGTTCACACTCATGAATAACCTGGGTAATAGTGTCCATTGCTAAGTCCACTCCTCGATCATGAGTCCATCTCTATGTTGCATCTCTGCCCTGATGGCCTGAAGTGTCACGGGCCAACCAGGCTCAAAATAATTCACCCTGCCCTTCAGCAGTTTCTGCAACTTGTCGTTGGGGACTCCATTCAGCTGCCTTCCATCTCTGATGTTTCCAAAGCACTGGAGGGGCCCAGTGGACTAGATACTCACCCATACTGTCCCACACAGCCTGCCACTCATGACTGTCCAGACTCGGGGAAGATCTCTTGGTCCTCCTATATCATCGTCTAACACTAGACAAGACCCAAACCCGACTCTGCTTAGCTTTTGAGATCAGACAAAATGGTCATGGGTAAAACACACATGGGTATGTGTTTGAAGGAGAAGGCTAGGTTATTCATGTTTTGTACACAACTAATTTCCCAGGATAATGCAATTCCATCTCTAGGCAGATAAGGTATAATAATGTAATATAAAATAAAGGATACATTTTTACATTCTGCTCAGGGACTGTTAAAGTACAACAAATGTCAGAAATAGATGAGGCTGTATTTGATAATGCTTGATAATGTTTAATAATGTAAATCAGGACTGGTGCTTATATTGTCTTCTGCTTAAATATCTCTACAGTGAGTGTTCTTAGATGACTTTAAAGAGATGAACAACTGGGACCACTGATAGAAAAATTAATTGAGAACAGTACAGCTACTAGTCATTCTTCAGACCTCGCAGAGGACCTAATCTGGCAAAATGCTACATGGGTGCTCATGCAGGGATTTCAGAGGCAGATTTAAGCACTGCAGTACACAGAAGGCACTTTACCTTTAATGAACACACACACCATTAACAACCTGACACGTAACAGATGTAAAGCACACAACAAATACTTAGAGACACTATTCCAATGAGAAAAAGTCATCACATTTTTTGTCCTTTTGTTATACAGCTGTGATTAGAAACTGTATGCTCATTTCATATGACAAATGCTGTAGTATGATTATATCTGTTCTAGGAGTGATCAGTAGGCATCATTCTGTGTCTTTTAATGTTTTACATGTAAAAATTAGGAAAACAGTCCATTTTCATACAAATGAAAGAAATATGTGAATTAAAAGTAACCTGCAGTTTATCTTTAAGCATCTAAATGTGGGCTCTTATGTTCTGAATGTCCCAAATAGCAAGGGTAATGGGAACAATCCTCACATAAATGATTTAACTTTCTTTACATCTGTGCAGCAAAGGTACATTGAAATACAGAATAATGTACTCATTACCCGATGCACAAACTTTTCTGTACTCAGAAATCTAACATCACAGCTATGAAGGAAATTGAGTTAATCACAATGAGAGAATTTGGATAGCTAAAGGAAATAGCTGGTCAAATTTAAGAGAGTCATGTAAAACCCAGAACAAGTACTCTTGTGACTCTCTTAAATTTGATCAGTATAAAATTCCTTTAGCTATCCAGGGTCCAGAATGCATGTTTTGCTGATCAGAAAAATCGGCTATATGGTCAAGATGTTATATATTTATTCAAGACACAAAGTTTAAAAAGACTGTAGAAATCATGAAGTTTAGAAAGTTTCCTACCTCTCTAATGTATTCGGATGCTGAGTCACATTTCCTTGTGGCTGTAACTAGGTTACCAGATCATCCAGACAGAACCTTCATGTCTAGTTGCTAATTATTCTTTATTACAGATCATATTATTTCTAATATATGTGAGCAGTTTTCAGGAATTATAATCACTTTTATTACGCTACCATTACCATTTCTTATACCCAGTGGCCTTTTATAATTGAACAAGAGAAGTAAAAAGTTTTCCAGATCATAAGAAGTATCTACACAGTTGTCTTTTAAAAGAAAAGATTGAAGAAATTTTTTTTTCTCCTTTTGTTCTGGAAAAATCTTGAAAAATTTTTTTTTCCGTTAATGGAAATACAGCTCAGACATGCTTACTCACCCTGAATGGAGCCTCTGGCATTTAAATTCTATCATTTAAGGACACAATTGGTTTTAGGTTCATTAAAACCTTTGAGCAGTAACAGTTTACAGGCTCTTTACACAAGGTAAAGCAAATTGATTTTCATATAGTTTGTCACTTTGTCTCATTATCTTTCCATCACTATGAAATTTACAGCAGTTGACAGAGAAGTTACATGAAATCTATATAATGCTGTTCATAAAAGCTAATATTCAGGTAGTCAGATGAGAACTTTACTATCCTCCTTAGCAAACTACAGTACAGACATTGTTAAGATTATCGAGAGAATATATTCATCAGTACTTCACGGCATTTTGTGTGATTTAGTTTGCCAAGAGAAACATTTCTGACAAAGGTGAACAAAACCTACGAATCAAAGAGAGAGCAATGACCAGTGTTGCCATGTGACAATGACAAAGTAACCTAAGGCTGCATGAAAAGAGAAGCCAGTAACTTCCAAGTGGCTCCACTGCTGAAATGACAAACTTCCTTCTACTGGCAAAACCTACATTAGCACCTACTTAGCTGGTAGCAGAGGGATCTGTGCTCTGGTCTTTGAGGAACTACTTACACACACTACAGATAAAATACATTTTGGGCACCCAGAAGAAGTGTTGAACACAGGATCATAAACTCTCCTTATATACCATATAAATATGTAAGTCATATACTATATATAGACACCATCTTTTAATCCCTTTTTTAATGAACCATAATAGAGTCATTCCTAATCTTATGCTAAAATAAATTATCTTAATAGCAGGAGTTTTCACTTTTCAGTGGCCTTCAACTGTGTTTAGTATGCCCTCTGCTACCTCTCTGAATCCTTTCCTGTTTATCTTCACGGCACTTTTTGAGTCGACATTTGAGAATTGTCTTACATAGTAATAAGAAATTCTAGTAATATTTTAACAGTGTTAGCCTGAGGCTCCCAGTTTATGCCAGAAAAAGAGAAGTCCCCTAGATTACAGAAGACCACTTCAGGTTTTTATACTCTTCCAGGCTTTCATAGTTAGTTAAGGGGTCAGTCATTCAGTTTACAGCATGATTTGGCAATTTGGCATTTGTAAATTTGCTTTATTTGCTTATCTGTGGAGCAGAACGTATTAATAGATCATATTATTTTTCAAATTTATTCATATAAAACATGATTATTTACCCTTTTTTATATATTGCCCCAACTTAAGAAAAGATTTATATTTTCTTTAAGAAAAAGAGCCACTCCCCTTTCCATTTTGCCTAAATGATCCTCCCTAAAAGAAGCATAAATGTTGATTTAACATTCCATTCATGTGAATCATCCCCCTGAGTTTCTGTTACACCAACAGGGTTGTGTTTATGCCCATAAATAAGTAATTCTAATTATGCTTGTTTATTACCCAAGCTCCTATTATCGGTGTATAGACAATTAAAGATTAAAAAATTTCTTTTCTCTTCATCCTTTGGTGCCTTGATTAATTTTGTTCTCAGCATCACAATTGTGTATAGAAAGTTCATATGTTTCTTCTTTTCGCCTTTCTCTTTTACCTGTTGTCAACCTAACTGCTGCAGTATTGTTCTTTGGTACTTCTCTTGGCGATGCTTTCTAAGGAACTTAAGGAAGTTTTAAGGACTTCCTAATGCCTAAGTTGAAATTAATTCTCAGAACTGATTGTCATTTTTTTAGCATACTAACACCTTAGTAGAAATCCATAGTTGGTTGGCAACATAGTACGCCATGTCTCTGTGTTTGTCTTTGAAGGAAGCAAATAAACTACTTCAAGATTGCTAATATTGTGCCACACTTCCAATCTTTTTCATCAGAATAAGTTTTGTTAGTACAAAATATTTTGCTAGAAATCCGCTTGAAGTTGTGTTATATGTTAACTTTCAACTAGGGTGCTACTAGACCATACTAAGACAGACTGAATCAGATGTCACTTCAAATCAATAAATATCATACTCAAATTCCTACTATAGCAAAGCAAAATAAATTGCAACATGGTGATATGATTTCCTTTCACCAAGCTGTGAGGCTAGAAAAGTTTCACAACTCACAAAAAACTAGGTTTATAGGCCATCATTCTTAATTGTGTCATTTCTTAAGAAAGTTTTATAAATAATTCAATTTGTGATTTTAATTAGTATTTAAATGATCAAAAAGATAGTTATGCTTAAAAATGATGTGATTCTACTAACAACTCTTTTACCACCATGAAATCACAGAAATAGAAAACTTCCTAAGATATCTAAATAAACAGACTGGCTACTATATTTTTCTGTAGGTAAACTCAATTGCTTTAGTAGTGTTTACAGCATATCTCTTGAGAGTATGCAAACATCTTAATGAACCTCAGTTATGTATATCACAGTTAGCAGATATTCTTAAGACTGATCCATATGTCCTAGCTCAACTTAGATAAAAGTCAACACAATGTCTTCTATTGCTGATGTTTTGTGGAGGAAAAGATCCCTATTAATGATATTCTTGGGGACCTCTAACAGGATATTGTGATGAGCATTTTGCAGATATCATAACCATGGAGTATAATTCTTGTTCCATGGAAACCACAGAGTCACAGAATGCTCCGAGGCAGAGCATTTTTAAATATAGCCAGAAACAAAGTCCTTGTTTCAGTTGCTGACACGTAGGTGTTTAGTACTACTGAGACAACCAGAGTACCTGAAGCATTCATGCAAATGCCACAAACATAACACCTGAAGTCTGCACTTGCTGAAGGTCAGGTGGGGCACTGTGGAGTATCTCAGGTGGCACTGGATAGCCATGCTTAGGCAACTCAATTCAACCTATAGGCTTGCCAGAAAACTTTGACTAAAAAAAACTTTGTCTAAAAAAACTTTGACTAAAAACTTTGACAAAAAGATCATTATAGGCAGAGCAGAAAGCAGACTAGTCTAGATTGTAGTTCCATGATCATTATTGTTGATGCCAAAGAAAACTATCCATATTCTGTCAATCTGACCCCCACCATATTATAAAAGCATACTATTGGCAAACTATTCACAGGAGTTTACAATGAAACTGTAAAAACAGTGAAATGCCTGCTAATGGATTTAGTGTGGATTTTATTTACAGAGAAGTGGATTTCCAAAGCACAGTAATTTTTTTTCACTAATAAAAATAAAATCTTGTGAATTGTGAATATTCTTACACTTACAAAGATTCCATTTGAGCAAGAGAAAGTAATCAAATAAGAGGCTGCTAATCTCATTAAATGAGTGTACTCACAAACATCTCAAACTGTATTATTCCTGTGATCCACAAATTTTCAAACTTAAAGGGATTAAAAGTAATCAGTGTGAAGAATTGAAAACAAATAAACAACTACTTATATTTCAGGTAAATCCAACTTTGTTCATCATGGTGTCTTGCAATATTACAACAATAGTGGTGAGCTGAAGATATGTGTAATGCAGGGTTTCAGGTGACTAGTCGTCTTAGTTCAACCGATAGATAGCGTTGGAAAAGTTTTCTATGCTACACAAAGAATTACCACATTTTTCATGGGGAACCAAATCTCCCAGGAAAAATCCTAGTATTTTTCAAGATACTTTTGACGGACTAGAGAAGACAGTTACAGAAAAAAAGTTGAATTATCTGTTCTTTGTTTCACACTGTTGTTTCATGAGTAAGTCTTACAGAGAAAGAAGAAAGTCACTTTGCAGTCCTCCTGGGGTACAGCAATCATGTATGAATCCATAATGTCCTCTCATCCATGCATGACTGGGGAGAAAAAATCAAAATAAGCTTTCTCTTCCAGCTCTTCCATGTGCTTACTTGCCTTTTTACTGATTGCATGCTGTCTTCACTTTTGAAAGAAAACTAAAAGCACATAACAAAAGCTTTAGTTATTTGATTTAAACCGTGTTGTTTGTCTCACTATATGCAGAAATGGCCATCCAGCCCCCAAAACAAACTCCCAGCAAATGAACGAAATCAGCAAAAGCTAACATGATTTGGAACAGTGTCTTACATTTCCTTCAGCATAAAACAGGGAAAAATAAATCCCATCAGTAAGTAAATGAAGTGGATCTCAGCATAACCAATCTATGAGCTGAAAATTAGTTTAATTCCCATGGTAGGAAGGTTAAGAGATTCATAGATTAGAGGGCCAGAAGGACTGTTGTGATTAAATTTGTAAACTTATGCAGAGATTTTCAAAGGCACAGAAGACATTTGGGTACTTAATTCCTACTGACTTACAGAAGAAGTTGCAGCGTCATTTAAAACCTTTCCTTTCAAATAGCAACTTGACCAATACTCTGAATCCTAAACATGAGGCATAATAGTCAGTGTTGCCCATAATTCAATTTTCAGTGTCTCAACATGGTCAAAATGCAAACTATAGCACTCTCAGTCCCCAGTTTTTTCCCTCTGTCATTACCTGCAGAGGAGATAAAAGAAATTTGACTAGACCTATTCACAGACCTGGGCAGCCATGGTGCTGATGAAAGCACTTTTGGACTGAAACAGGAAACACAAATTTTGGACTGTTTCTATTTGAAATAAGCAGAAATACATCCAAAATCATACACCTTGAGGGAAAACACATTTCTTATTTAATTTATTTGATAAGCTATTTGTTCTTTATGCTAGGTGATCTGATGACATTACTGCATAATAATAAATTACAGGTTTTCAAGCTTACTAAAGCACTAGTAAGATTTACTGCAGTTGACTTGGAAGGGGTTAAATACATTCCAGTTAACAGAAAGAACTGTCCTTGAGAAGGACATAGCACATTTATTAAAAAAGTGAGGAAATTTGTTCATCTCTTAGAATAGACTGTTTCTCCACATTCTATTTCCTATATTTAAATACATTTGTCTTCATTTTAAAAATAGCATTTAAAAATGCCAATGTAACAAGAGGAAAGAGTAAAACAGAGGAAGTGTTATGTTGGATGAAACAGTGATCCATCTATTTCTAGCATCCGGTCTCCAGCAGCAAACATTAACAGGAACTCTTTTTCTTGTTAGTTATATCTGGTGTTTCCTAATGAAAGTTTTAAAACTCTGTTTGTATTTGTCTTCTGTTAAGTTTTGTTATGCTTATTAGCTTATTTATTTCACCATTACTGGCTATGCTTTCTGAAACACAACTGCATGCTTTTTTCTATTCCATCTTTGCTGGCTCTGAAGAGCTAGCAATTGATGATTTTCTCCTGCAGTCATATTTTGAACAGTCCTGTTGATCTGAAGGATTCTCCCTCATTTCAGAGACAGAAAAAAAATTTAAGACTGGGAATACTTGTGGAACTGAAATTTTCTTAATATGGAAAACAATTTTTTCAGTGGAGCTGCTGCTGCTACTCCCTTCCAAAGGTGACTGACATGCAGGCTCTGGCTGTCAATATGCTCAAGTCCCAAGAACAAATGAAAAGAAATATCAGGAATATGTTTGTTATTTAAATATCCACAAAAAAGCTGAATTGATCACAGGAATTTTTTTAAACATTTGTCAGTTCTATATAAGTTCCGGGTTCTTTACTGGACTTAGGCTCTGAAATTATACTTTGGAGTAATTCTGGCCAACAGCTACTTTAACAAATGTTAAAGTAAATAAAGAGAATCTGATCTGACTGATGTGTTTTAGTGAGGAAAAAAATAGTATTGTTACTGATACATAGACTTTTGCTAATTGAAATTTAATCAATAGTTTATAACTAATATGATTTGTAGTTAATTTT
>WYDI02019157.1:0-14143 GCA_009867235.2 Psittacus erithacus | reverse complement strand
GGTTTAGTGTGAGGTGTCCCTGCCCATGGCAGGGGGATTGGAACTAGATGATCTTAAGGTCCTTTCCAACCCTAACTGTTCTATGATTCTATGAACTTATGATACATTTCTGAAAAAAGAGATTCCAACTTCTGCTCTGAAGCAAAGCGTGGATTAAAGCCAAGATTTGTCACCATCCGGGAAAGTGCTTTAATATTGAGTCATTTTCCTTCTCAGTGGCTTAATGAATATTTAAGTAGTCCATGCAAAATGAAATAGAATCAGTGGGAGAGACTATGAGCAAATCTCTCTAGAATACCTTGCAGTGTTGTAGCTAGGTCATTTTTTGAGGAGACATGGCTTCACATGTTCTCAAGAAAAAGAAAAAAATGCATCTGCCTTCTATAATTTGGGTTAATACATTTTTAATTCCTTGGTTTTTTGCTCCATTTTTTTTTTTTCCGTGTTTCTAAAGAAAATATTTTGAATATAGAGAAACAAGTAACTGTACATACATTAAAGTTAATTATTTGGACATTTAAAAAATCTAATGTGGAATTTAACCCAAATTTGCAAACGATGTAGGTATTTTGAAGATGTTGGATTGTTGCTATGCTTTTATATATACATAATGATCTGCTTTGAAGAAAATTATGTTCTCTCACCACAAAAGCTGCTCAGGTCTCACAGAAAAATACAACGCCCATTCTCTTGCCACTGTTACAAAAGATAATTTTCATCTTCAATCATCTGAAGGGCAAGAACGAGCAGTGGAATGGCTGATATAGTTTCCTGAAGAGACATTCCAGTTCATGAGGTATTAGACTATACACAAAAAAATTACTTTTTTTTAACACTTGGACACGGCAGTTGAGCTCATTTTTCCCAAAGGATCTGCAAGGATGGAGATGTTCAGGCTTCCTGGGCAGATTAAACTGACAGAAGTCTGCACAGAGGCTGAACAGCCTCATTCTCTTCTAGTCTGGGCTACTTGCTCTGACATTAGTCATCCTACAAAAGTAGTTTGACTATGACTGACTCACTAGTCTGAGAGAAAAACAGGTGGGTTTTTTTAATGTTCTCTTTTCTCTGAGCTGGTTCCGTGTTGGTTTGCCAGTCTTGTCCAATCCAAGGTTGCATAATTCCTAGAGTCTTTTGGCAGATTTGCTGTCTTAGACTAGTTTTAGTCAGACAGAAAACTAGAAGCAGAGGGATAAATGAAAAAGCCCTTTTTTGAGAAACGAATGGATGCTGTGAATGGACAGTTGACGCTAATAGGCTTGCACAGTTAAGCAGGGACACAGCTACCTTTTTCCCCTGTGCATCTCTCTATGAAGGTCTCCAAAAAGGCAGAGCAGCCCACTATTTGTGTCATAACTATGTGGTTTGTTGAGTTTGTATAAATCTCAAGTCTAGCTAAAAACAGATATTATCTGTTCCTAGCTATAAAACAGGGTATTTAAGTGCTGCAGTCCTGCCTGAGTCTCTCTTATTAAAAAAATGTGGAAATACATTCTCCAAATCCCTGGAATAAGCTGACAAAAAGCAAGTTTGTTTTTCACATCCCTATACACCACTATGACACCATCCATAGTGGAGTCATTCAAACTTTCTCTTCATTAACAAGTAGGTCCTGCAGGGAAGCCTATAAAAGAGTCAAACTATAACCTTACATAATTAATGTGATTCACTGCAATGTTTCTATTAGGATTTGTAGGTTTTGCAGCTGGTGTATCTTCAGAAATATACATGTAATGTTTTAGCATCTCTGTCCGCAGATTTGTAGAGCTTAATCAGTGATGAACCATGTTAGATATGCAATACTGCTATTTTTTAAAATGTTCATTGTATTATTTTTCCTATTTTTTCAGTATTTTTTGTACTCAAAATTAAACATTATACCTAAACAATAGCAACTGTTGCTGTGGTGTTACTCTCGCTTTTAGGAGGACATTGTCAACCATAACCTGTATTTTTAACCCTCTCAGCTAGTAAGGAGAAATCACCTCCTCCCTTTTTATAGATGTGTGCAACTGTATTATGTCTCTTGATGGATATTGTTAATTTGATTTTTAGGGCTCGAGTAGTTCCAGAACTAATGAATACATTTCCATTAAAAATCATTCTTCTTGATGTCATGGATGCAGTGTGTTCAGTATTAAAATAATGAGTTTTGGAGGAATTACTCAGTAATAAAGAATCAATTCCTATACACTTTCTGCTCTGTTTGTTTGTTATTTGTATTCTGGTGGCAGGCACAACAAGCTGGATGATGGCTGCACATTCAGGATGAGTCTGCCTGTAAAGCTGCAGAGCTCACAATCAAACTCCTACCTCCCTGGTATAGAGAATTTCAAGTATTTGGAGAGGCATTTTGAAGTCAAGGTTTTGATTTAAAATATCAAGCTAGCAAAATGTTCTTTGAAACAGAAGGTGATAAAAATATTTCACAAATGTGAACCTTGAGAAAAAAATATTCCCTGTTTTCACTAGCTTTTCTTGAAGAGTTCACTTTGCATAAAAGTGTAACAATTAAATCTATGACTTAGAAAAGTTTTTGTTTTCTTAGTATGAAAAGTGTCCCTTTTTCAATGCATTCAGTTATAACATAGACCATCATAAACCATTAAAATAACTAGCAAGTTTCTGGACTTCATACACCAGATTATAAGGGCAAATGGACAAAAATGGAACAGAAGGGGTTTACTAGTTGCTAAAGTAGGGGGCCATATTGATGTGTTAGGCATGCCAGCATAAATCTGGAGTTATGTTAAGGACAATTGGCTTACTCCAGATTTACTCTTAGATACCTGAGTTTAGCGTCTGGCCAAGATTATTTTCTTGTAAGTACATTTTTTTAATTAACCCTGTCGGTAAAAGAAATATTAAAAAGAAAATTAATAGGTTTTGCTGGATTAATCTAGTCTTCTAGACTTCTCCATGAAGGAAGACAAATATTTGAAAATGCTTCTTATATGGGAAATATATTCACACTATAGAAATTATGATTTGGAAACTGATAATTCATAAAAAATTAATGACAAATTATATTTTTTTTTGCAAAAAATTCCTAGCATACGCTGTATGCTTTTTTCAGCTCAAAAAAGGGACAGTTTATGGTCCTTGAAGTGTCATTCAGATGAATAATCATAAAGTGTATCTTTAAGAAGACTTTGTAAATTACTAGTTTAGGAACCTTGGGAATCTTCTCAGGAAAACTGCTATACTTTCTTGAGAACTGCAGAAGAAGTCATGGAAGGATGCAGGTAAGAAAGTGCCTCATTTCAAAAGTGCATCAAAATAAAATTTAAGTAAAAACTAAGATGTTAGTTCATATCTAAAATAAATGAGGAGGTAAAGAAAGAGGAAAGCCATTAAAAGCGAGCCTTTATGTTTAGCTTTATAAAAGGACCTGGAGACAGCAGTGAGAGTAGCTTCAGTAGAGCAGAAATATCGAAAGCCAAGCTGGAAGGTAACCACCTGCAAAAGAGGAACCCTATGCTCTTGTTGTAGGCGTTACATCACATGATTTTAGAGACTCGTGGGACATCTGGAATGGAACCAGCGTTTGAGAAAGGAGTTAGAAAGCAGTATGGAAACTAAAGAACTTCCTGAAAGAAATTCCTGAATTTTCTGAAAGAGAAAAAGACAATGTAGGACAGTGAAAGGCTGAGAAGAAAGGTGTCAGAGGGGAGCAATTCAGAAGCAATAAAAGCGAAGAGACTGAACCAATGACTGGGTCAGATGAGAGGGTTAAATAGCTAGTGTAGAGCTGAAAACTACTTAAAACTGCATAGCTTTACCAGGGCGTGTCTCAAATATATGGTGTTTCCAAAAACTCAAGTTTAAGGAGCAGCTCCTTAAAGAGCTCCTCCAAGCTCCTCTTCTATGAGGGTCAGTTCTCAGGTTTATTGTTATCGTAATAACAGAGGGTTTTAAGAGTTAGTGTTTCTGTTAAAGATACAGTCACACAGGAATTAATTAGCTCTGACAGAAGTCAGTTTGACAGCTGTACTCAAGAGAATATGACAGTCAGAAGGGAAACAATAACAGACACAGCAAGATTATTCCTTTTTCTAAGCATTAGAAAGACTTGTTCATTGGCGCATACAGTGAATCTGGAAGTCTTCAACCTCTTGGATGTAAAGGCTAAGCATATAATACGTCATTGACATGCTAAGCAAAACCTGATTTTTTTAATAGTCTGTTCACAACAAGATGGATTAAAGATTGACAGAGAAACAAGAAACACAGAAAAATAATTCAGAGAATGAAAGGATCATAGTAATTTGGCTTTGGTGAGGCAAACAAAAAATTTGAAATTCGAAGGGAAAATGGAGCATAAAAAATAAGGACAAACTCAAACATCAACTTGGAGCATAACCATTAAAATGTTCTTTCTTTCATTGTTTTATTCTCTCTTCAACTTTTAATGCAATTAAAGGACACTTCAAAGTGTGTTTGTTTAATTTACTTTGGTTTTCTAAGCCCATTTAAAGATGCAAAAGATTTTTATGTGTTGTTTTGTATCTACGAGTGTTTGTTTCTATATATGTGATGACTGAATTACAGTGCGTGTACAGTGCAAAAGAAATTTCTTACATATGTAATAGTTGCACCAATAAAAGTCTCTAGTAGTCTCTAAGAAGAAAGAATGCTTGATCATAGCACAAGGCAGATTCCCATCAAATTTGCTGTTGTCCTGGGTTCAGCAGTAGCAGTCATTTTTCCCCTTCTTAGTAGCCAGAGCAGTGCTGTGTTTTTGAGTTTCAGCCTGGGAACAGCACTGATAACATCGATGTTTTTAGTTGCTGCTCAGTAATGTTTAGACTGACCAAGGACATTCTGAGCCTCATGCTCTGTCAGGGAGGAGGGGAAGCCGGGAGGAAGCAGAGACAAGGCACCTGACCCAAACTAGCCAAAGAGGTATTCCATACCATAGCACGTCGTGCCCACTATATAAATTGGGGGCAGTCACCCGGAAGGGTTAGATCACTGCTCGGGTCAGGCTGAGTATCGGCCAGCCGGTGGTGAGCAGTTTTTTCTCTTCCCTTGTTATTTCCCTTATCATTATTATTATTGGTAGCAGCAGCGATCTGTGTTATACCTTAGTTACTGGACTGTTCTTCTCTCAACCCGTGGGAGCTGCATTGTTTCGATTCTCCTCCCCACCCCTCCGAGAGTGGGGGGAGGAAGGGGGAGAGCGAGCAAACGGCTGCGTGATTCTGATTTACAAACTGGGCTTTAAACCACAACAACTGTAAATGCCATAGCAATGGAAAAGGTATATGATTACCCTGTGCTGCCTTTTCTGATAGTCTGGAACTTATGTAGTGAAGAGACATATAGTAGACCTTCGTGTATGAACTGATGCTGAGCCCACTGAAGTTGCATGTCCCTTTCAGTACCAATGTGTCTTGCAGTGTTCGTGCCCTCAAGCTGCTGTCTTTGAACAACACAGAGGAGTTCTGTTCTGTCATCCTTTTGTTACATCTTAATGCCTATCATGGGAAATATCTGAAGAGCATTGATATTTCTTTGATATTTCATTGATATTTCTTTTGAGAGATCCTCTTTCCTAGACAAACCAAATACCTTCTTATTTTAAACCCTCAGTGCCTTGCAATGGACTTACTCTGTTAGCTGATAATCTCAGCCGCAGTGTGTTGGGGGAGGTGTGCACCCAGTGAATCTGTTGTCTTTAGGGTCAAAATCTTGAAACAAGCACCTTAGCTTTGCTTAATGGAAATGATGTGCTGCCTCTGACTCTGAGCCATTAACACCACAATCCCAGTGAGACTCACCCCTGCCACTGGGTGTGCTGTGCCAACACAGAGAACAAAAGTCTTTCTGAAGAATAAGTCAACAACCAAGTGGATAATAAGCCAAGTGGCAGGGAATGATATTCAGGAAAAAGACATTCATAACGCAGATTAAAACGACTCCAAGTAAGGGCTGGAGTCACCTCCTAAACAGAATCATCAAAACATTTTCAGCAAGAGGTACTCTAAGCCTCACAAGGCTGGCAGCAAGGGCCAGATAAGCGGATGGTATTGAGAGAGTATCTTGGTTCCCACGAGGACGCCAGAGTGAATAATATATACAAAGCAGATAATAGCATTGGTGTCAGCTGTAGATTTGACAATGATTATGAAACCTGGCTTTTCTGATAAGTATTTCTGAGCCCACAAATATTAATTCTTCCTGTACAATTCTTCCTATAACTACCTATTTTCAGCTTAGGAAAGAAAGAATGCCGTTCTTCCTGAAGGTGTGTTGACTTGAGCTTTATGTTGCAGTGGATTTTTGGAGGATTTCTCTGTAACATAATGCAGAACTATTTAAATGTGAGTCTGATTTTTTACAAGTTTGGCAGTATTTGCATCTCAGTTCAGCATAACTACTTAGTGAAACACTGGATGACAGAAAATTGCTAAAATCAAACTGTTGAGGGTTTTTTAAAACTATTACAGATCAAATTGCAAGTTATGAGTGGGAAGGAGGGAAGATGGAAAAGAAAAAGAGAGTTACAGTATTAGACCTTTGAAGAAACTGGAACATTTCTGACAGAGAAAGTGGAGGAGATTTAGAGACAAAGTAAAAAAAAGAAGGAAACTATGATTGTTAGATGTTAGTTTCTCTCTCAGTATAGGCTTTAGTTGATAAAAAAAAAAGATTTGCAGATAAAGGCTGTTAAAAAGATGGGTAATACTGATCAAATGCATTTCTCAGGCATAAAGAGTGGCTTTTGTCCATAAATCAAATTGAAAAATAAATTATAGAAAGCCGTAATATAGCAAGATAATTGCCAATATGCTCAGATGAGATAGCAGATAAAATTATTCAGTAAGAAAACTACAATAGTATATAGAAAAACACTTTTTAACAAGTCACTATTTTTATTGTCTGCAGGGAATAAAACCCATCTCTTAAGAAAATTATCAGATTTTCTGTGGTAAGAATTAAATAATGGCTAGATAACAAAGAGCTTGCATGAAGACTTATGGAAAATCCTACTGCAAAGTAAAAAAGCCAAAATATATTAGTCATCCAAAAAGCTAAGGATTATAATTTTTCTTTTATTTCTGTCAGGATGCCTTAAATTACCAGTATTTAGTGGGGGTTTTTTTGTGATTTTTGTGGGGTTTTTTTGTTTGGTTGGTTTTGGTTTTGGTTTTTTTTTTTACAATACCTGGAAGCAGATGCACATGAAAAGACAGCAAGTCTTCTGGACAGAGCTGAGGATGGGATTGAGCCTGGAATGAGTGAAGGTGTGGCGAAGGTCCTGGCTACAGTAGTCTGAAGCCATGTGGTGGGGATGGACTGCCCCTCAACATGGACCAATCTAAAGACAATGGTGTTGCCCTACCTTGCTGTAGCCAAAGCTTGTAGCTTTAGCCCATGCAACGGGCTTCACTTCCTTTCCTTGTACCTTGTAGCGTTTTCGCTAACAGGATAGTGCCAGCAATACAACTAGAGACCAGAGGTTAGAGTTGAAAAAGGAAGGGTAAAGAAAGGCCCTGTCACTCCCTGACTCTCTAAATCTGCCTGGGACATGATAGCCACGTGAGATGAAGTCACTTGAAATTAAGCATCTACATGCTGCTATGTGTCTAAGCTCCTTTTGTAGTCAGTAGATATCCACCCAACATTCAGCAGAATATCTACTGCAGAGTACCTTCATTGGCTGCACTGAGGTTTCACTGTATGTCCATATGTTAGCCTGGACACAAGGAGTTCTAGGTCTGTTTTGGATGCTTTGTATATCTCCCACAGTGTGTCAATTTGTTCAAGTAAGTTCAATACATGTTAGCGAGGTATCACCACTTGAAAATGTAAAGCAGGTTTTTTGTTGTTGAATGTGTGAAACAGATAGTTGGGACTAATTAGTTCCTAGGGTAAGTATTAATATGCCCTTCATCGCCATTAAGCTAACAAAGAGTCATTGTTGACCAGAAATCATAAGTCAAGAAGGAAAGAGCAGGCTACTCTTGTTCTCTGAATAGGCTGATCCTGGTTGGTTCTGAGTCGTCATCTTCTGACTCTGAGCTGTTTCACTAAAGCTTATTTATGTTTTCCTGTTTACACTCTTGTCTTGAGTTGTGGTCTATGCACATTCTCACAGTTTTTACTTGCAACTTAGCAATATATTCAGAAATCTGAGCTGATCTTATGCTGTGAGGCTGTGTCCAAATTAGATCTGAGGAGCAGGTAGGCAGACAGCTGAGGATACAGGTAGGAGAAAGAAAAAACCTAGGTGACCCAGCATATCCACAAAAGGTGGTCAGACATAGCAACCGTCCTATGAGGAACCGCACCCTCTGGAATAGAAGCAGAAGGCCAGGCAGCCATGGCTTTAGATGCCAGGCTGGTGACAAATGAATCAAGTCCTATACAAGGTACATATAAACCTGTAGAGTGCCTGTAGACACCTTCATGTGGACGCTTAAATGTTGATGTTAATCTTAAGCTGAATTTTGTCCTATATGCTTAGCTTTGAAAGCCACACAAATGTTCAATAACATAAATTGGGTGAGATCTACCCAAGCCATAGACACTAAGAGTATGATCTTGCTGGGAAAAAGCTACACTCCAAAACCATTATCTTAATCCAAATGCACCATTTCTTGTTTGTCACATTAGACACTGCTTTACTGCTTTACTTATGTGTGTCATACTCTGCCTATTTCATTTATTCTGGACATACTAACTATTAATATATCATGCTAGCATTTGCACAGACTTTCTATGGTAATGCACAGTCATTCAAATCCAGGCACTGCAAGATGATATGCCTTCTTTCTGATTCTGAGCTGTTGTTTTCCATAGCTCTGGCTTTGCGGTTGCTACAAGTTAAATTACATTTTCTTTTCTTTTCTTTTTTTTTTTTTTTTTTTAAATAGTGTCTCCTTAATGTAAAACTACCATCTATGATGCTTACACCTGGCAGTAAAAATCCATATCCAGTAAGATTCTGGGTGCAATGGACGTAGACAAAGCATGCAAAATGAGCAAGGTGGATGTGAGAGTGTTTTCATCCCAAATATAAAATGTGAGTTTTGTGCAGGAAATCACATGAATACTGTTGGTCCCTATAACCGTGAATAAAAAAATATTCACAGAGAACATGTTGTACTTATGCATTAAGGCTCAATGTGTCTTTGTACTGAGTTGGGGGCAGACTGCTAGCCAGTACATATTAAGCTTGACTAATTTTATGGAATGCACTGCACAACAGCTGATTTCTTTGCCAAATAAAACGTAAATTTAAATGTTACTCCCTGTGTTTGCTGCCTTGTTACCTGAGGTGAGCCTTTTAATTGTTTTGTGTAGATTTCTTAATAAAATACTGGCATAGCTACAGCTTCCCATTTCTTAGAATCATAGAATAGTTAGGGTTGGAAAGGACCTTAAGATCACCTAGTTCCAATCCCCCTGCCATGGGCAGGAACACCTCGCACTAAACCATGCCACCCAAGGCTCTGTCCAACCTGGCCTTGAACACTGCCACGTATGGAGCATTCACAACTTCCCTGAGCAACCCATTCCAGTGCCTCACCACCCTAACAGTAAAGAATTTCTTCCTTATATCCAATCTAAACTTCCCCTGTTTAAGTTTTAACCCATTACCCCTTGTCCTATCTATTCTGGAATAGACAATTGTCTGACACAGGAACCATGAAATATGAACTGAAGACCACTGCTAAAGAAATGAAAGAAACACTATGAAACGCCTAGTCATGCACACCTACACCCTGTCCCATCCTCTTGCTCTCACACACATTTCCCCATCCTTGTGATTCTCCCAGAGAAAAGCATTTATAGACAGAACTGATTTCATGTGACTTAATTCTTGGAACTGTTGTTCTGAGAAAAAACTGTTTGATCTGTAACATGGACACAATTCTAGTTTGACCTATAAAACATGAAAAGGAAGGATTTAAGACGTGGGGCAATTACTCAAAAAAAAAAAAAAAAGGCTTTTTTTTGTAAGAAGTCCTATAGGCTGTGGTCACTTGGCTTATGTATTTAGACATATTTTTCCTTTATCTACCTTATGTTGTGAAACTAGTATACCTCTGGCAGTGAAACTAATATGGTAAAAGAGATTGAGTAACTGAGAATGCAGCAATGCAAAATACTCTTCCACTGCAATATAACTTATTTTAGGTCCTGGCTGTTATCCAGAATATCACCACAACTTGGAAAAGGAGTGGAAAATTTACATTCTTTGTAACTGAAAGTGAGAGCAATTATTAAAGTTAATTCAAGATAATTTTGGTAACTCAGAAGACAAAATTGTACTTGTGTCTAAAAATAGTGAATATTTTTGTGGAAACCAATAGTACTAGGTTTTTTCAATATTTTTTCTGTAATAAAGTAGTTATCTGTGAATACATTGGAATTTATTCTTAATTTTTATTAGATTACTGTAGTGTATCAAGCACTGCCTTACGTACTGCTAGCATGTGGAAATTCGTGTTCCTTTATGGAACAATGGGCTGTTGAAAACTACACTGACAGCAACGCGTGGTGGGACTTTCAAACATTGGGATAACACGTTTACCAAAGGCCACCTGGTTGGTCAACACCAGAGGATCTGCCAACAGGGCTGGTCCAGCCCAGTCAGAGCTTTTACATACTGCAGAGGGGGATAATGTTCCTGTGGTGCACATAAAGAATTTGCTGGGGAAGACAGTCTGGGTTATTCCTGCTTCAGATAAAGGCAAACCCACTCGTGGGATTGCTTTTGCTCAGGGGCCCGGATATACTTGCTGGGTAATGCGGGAAGATGGGGAAGTCCAATGTGTACCTCAAGGGGATTTGATTCTAGGGGAAAACAGCCAATGAACTCAATTGTATGCTGTTGCTTGCTATGTAGCACTTTTGTAGCCCACCAACTAGATGTCTCTTCAGATCACCAGTTACTGGCCCTGACTTCCTACCGACCGTCATCCTAACAAAGAATGAACTTTGATGAAACCAGATGAGTTCTGTGGTATCATCCGAGGTCAGCAATCCGACATTGCACACAGCCTCTCCTGCTCTAAAAGACTGTTACAAGAGATGGAGCCTAACATCATGGACCGCTTTATAGGGATTGGTCCATGCACTAAAGGATGATCTCTCTCTCTGCCTCCCTGTATGGATGTACATACATCTACATATGAGATAAGAGTGATGGTATACTGAAAATGTATACCATGGTATTCCATACCATTTGAATGGTATGGAATAAGGCGTGGATACTGTCCTGGGTTCAGCAGTAGCAGTCATTTTTCTCCTTCTTAGTAGCCAGGGCAGTGCTGTGGTTTTGACTTTTGGCCTGGGAACAGCACTGATAACATCGACGTTTTCAGTTGCTGCTCAGTAATGTTTACTCTGACCAAGGACTTTCTGAGTCTCATGCTTTGCCAGGAAGGAGAAGAAGCCGGGAGGAAGCAGAGGCAGGACACCTGACCCAAACTGACCAAAGAGGTATTCCATACCACAGCACGTCATGCCCAGTATATAAACTGGGGGCAGTCACCCGGAAGGGTTAGATCACTGCTCGGGTCAGGCTGAGTATCGGTCAGCCGGTGGTGAGCGGTTGTATTCTGTTCCCTTGCTATTTCCTGTGGAGACTAAGGCATGGACTCCATTTCTGGTGAAATCTCAATTCCTTTATTTTGTGTCTCACATCCCTTTTGTAGTCTACTAAGTGCTAGGCAGTAACTTCCACTGTTTTACTCCCTATCATCCCAATTAAGCAAAGCTGCTGAGGGTTAGCAATATTCTCATAGTTTGGTCTGTCTTTGAGATGCACATCCTGCTTTTTGTTGCAAACTGTCTGCTTTGTTTTGCTAACCGATCTTTACCCTTTATTGTTCTCTTTACAGTTCCCAAGGCTCAAGCCCAACCAGGGCAATAGCACCTGGTGGTTTTTTCACTGTTCCCAGGGCTTAAGCTGGACCAGGGTGATAATGCCTGGATCCATTTCGTTAACTATTTCTATCCTGTCACCCACCATTTCCCTTGTCATTATTATTGGTGGTAGTAGCAGTGGTTTGTGTTATACCTCAGTTACTGGACTGTTCTTAACCTGTGGGAGTTTCATTCTTTTGATTCTCCTTCCAATCCCTCCGTGAGCAGGGGGAGGAAGAGGGCGGGGAGTGAGAGAGCATCTGCATGGTTCTGGGTTGGTGGCTGAGCTTAAACCACAACACACTGTTAGAGAATCTAGCTTCTGTGGTAATCAAATTGTTCAGGTGGTATATCTGGAGAGCTGTGAGGGGACATGCACATCTGAAATATGGATAAGATAAATGGACTGAAAGGTGGACTGAAAGTTGATTTAACTGCCAGGCTCAGAGCAGAGTTTGTGATCAGCAGCATGAAGTCCAGATGAAGGCCAGCCACTAGTGGCTGGGTTTCAAACTACAGGGTTTGAAACTTGCACCAGTACTGCTTAACATCTTAATTACCTGGATGATGGAATCCTTAGCAAGTTTGCAGATGGTACAATACTGGGAGGATTAACAGAGTGAGTTCAGAGGGACCTCAAAAGACTGGAGAAACTGACTAGAAAGAGCCTCATGAAGTTCAAGAATGGGAAATGCAAAGTCCTGCATTTGGGTGGTAACACCAATACATGCTGGGAACCATCCAGCTGGAAAGCAGCTTTCATAGAAAAGGCCCTGGTAGCCCTGGTGGACAGCAAGTTGACCATGATCCAGAGATATACTGTAAACAAGGTTTGAGGAGGGGTGTTCTTGTCATTGTGAATAAATTCCTGTTGGGAGACAGCAAAGAAGCCAGAGGTACTCTCTGGGACCATGTGAAGGGACAAGAGGCAATAAGCTAACTTCCTTGGTGACTTGTGTGTGGGAACTGTTTGTCATGGTGTTGTGCAGTTCCTGATGCCGTTTGTGACCATATCAGAACAGAATGATTTATTTCTGTGGGAGAAAGAATAGCATAAAATGAATGACACAGGTGGATGTCAGAAGCTGATATTTCTTTAGGACAACCTGTTTAAGAAACAGTCACAGACTGTCACTGTGAGTTCTACATATTCTGGAATGTAAAGCAATGTTGTTTGTATTATGAATATTGAGAACATTATATATATTATGTGCAAACCTTATTTATCGCTATATAATTTTCATAGGAATCTGTTACATCTTTGTGGTATTTTTTTCTTTTCAAAGAACTTTATTGGAAATTGTCAAGTAACATAGAATGAGAGCTGTGCATCCCTCAACCATTTTTCTTCAAAAGTCTTGTTGAATTTTATCAACAGTTTTAGACATTACTGTTATTGTTCACTTAAATGGTTCTGAAAAATTCCTTTAGGAAAAAGTTGAGAGGAAAGTAAGGAAGAGAATTAATATAATTTTAATAATAGTAATTTCCTAGAATTGATATACTTAGGTTCATACTGTGTTTTTTATTGTTATTTTCTGTTATAGGTATTTTAAACTGTGTTCTCTCTTTCTAAATGTGTAGTAACTGGTAAAGTAAATAGGCTACAATGAAAAAATCAGCTGGCATTAATCTAAGTTACCGTAAAAAATATTGTAATCAGTATGTAAAGGTCAATGCAGAAAACTTCCTATGTTTTAGACACTGTTTGACTTGTTCAAACAAGAGAAGGATGTTTCTGTTTCCTCTGGTAGCACCAATCATCTATTAGATATTTGAATTTAACATGATTTCTTCAATCTTTAACGCATATGGCAAACAAAATAATCCAGATTTAAATCTTAATGCAATTATTTCCTAAACTTTGGTTTTAGACCAATTTCAATTCTGCCATCTATATGCATTTAAGGTTTGATTGATCTTATGAAAAGTCACAAATAAAATGCAAAATACAGATCAGTGGTGTATGGTAAAAGACAGCCCATTGAGTGAAGATGACCATCTTAGTGTCAAACCGCATCTGATACATTGATTTCTAAAACTAAATCTAGGAATTAATACATTTAGAAAAAGTTATTCTAAGACAATATTCAGAAGCAAATTTTTGAAAACAGTCTATGTATTCATACAGTACAGATTAGTCCTTTCATCTGCATGACACTTCCAAGTGAATATATCTTCATATTTGTCATGGGTTCAGCAGTAGCAGTCATTTTTTCTCCTTCTTAGTGGCTGGTGCAGCGCTGTGTTTCTAACTTTC